>CM050170.1:67340169-67583681 GCA_027410445.1 Discoglossus pictus
CTTTGACAAATATCTTTCACGCAGTGTGCTGCCCTTTTTCTGCGCTGTCACCCAGAGCTGTCGCTTTGCAGCTGCAGGGTTGCGGTAGGACAAGTGTCGTGTTTGTCGGCATGCTACTAGATGCGATTAGTTTGAGCTAGCGGTTAGAGCTGCCTTCTTGAAGCGTCAGTTTCTGCAGGTCGATTCCCTGTGAAGTCTCGTTTCGGCTGGCGTTTTTTAATGTATTTATAGAACAATAAATGGTGCGCTTAATTCTCCCATGCTTCTTGCAGATCTGTGGATAAGTCAAGAATTCTTTTTGCCAGGTCCCCTCCATCTGTAGTCACTGCGGTGCAGTGGTTAGAGCTCTCGCTTTGCAACTGCAGGGTTGCCGGTTCGAATCCCGATCTGCTGGAAGTCGTGAGGTGGAAATCCTGGAGTCAAAGGTAAGTGTTTTGCTTGGGTGTTGTTGGTGGGTGTTTTTCTCGAAGGATAGTTAAAAGTTAGTCAATAACTTTTAACTATCTAGCCATAAGCATGGCCTGCACCAAACTAAACTTATGAGTTACTCCCCAGTTAACAGCAATCCTGAATACCGTAGTTCATGGGAAAGAGGAGGCATGTGACCTGTTTTTACATATCTGTCTTTGACAAATATCTTTCACGCAGTGTGCTGCCCTTTTTCTGCGCTGTCACCCAGAGCTGTCGCTTTGCAGCTGCAGGGTTGCGGTAGGACAAGTGTCGTGTTTGTCGGCATGCTACTAGATGCGATTAGTTTGAGCTAGCGGTTAGAGCTGCCTTCTTGAAGCGTCAGTTTCTGCAGGTCGATTCCCTGTGAAATCTCGTTTCGGCTGGCGTTTTTTAATGTATTTATAGAACAATAAATGGTGCGCTTAATTCTCCCATGCTTCTTGCAGATCTGTGGATAAGTCAAGAATTCTTTTTGCCAGGTCCCCTCCATCTGTAGTCACTGCGGTGCAGTGGTTAGAGCTCTCGCTTTGCAACTGCAGGGTTGCCGGTTCGAATCCCGATCTGCTGGAAGTCGTGAGGTGGAAATCCTGGAGTCAAAGGTAAGTGTTTTGCTTGGTGGTTGTTTCTCGAAGGATAGTTAAAAGTTAGTCAATAACTTTTAACTATCTAGCCATAAGCATGGCCTGCACCAAACTAAACTTATGAGTTACTCCCCAGTTAACAGCAATCCTGAATACCGTAGTTCATGGGAAAGAGGAGGCATGTGACCTGTTTTTACATATCTGTCTTTGACAAATATCTTTCACGCAGTGTGCTGCCCTTTTTCTGCGCTGTCACCCAGAGCTGTCGCTTTGCAGCTGCAGGGTTGCGGTAGGACAAGTGTCGTGTTTGTCGGCATGCTACTAGATGCGATTAGTTTGAGCTAGCGGTTAGAGCTGCCTTCTTGAAGCGTCAGTTTCTGCAGGTCGATTCCCTGTGAAATCTCGTTTCGGCTGGCGTTTTTTAATGTATTTATAGAACAATAAATGGTGCGCTTAATTCTCCCATGCTTCTTGCAGATCTGTGGATAAGTCAAGAATTCTTTTTGCCAGGTCCCCTCCATCTGTAGTCACTGCGGTGCAGTGGTTAGAGCTCTCGCTTTGCAACTGCAGGGTTGCCGGTTCGAATCCCGAGAATCCCGATCTGCTGGAAGTCGTGAGGTGGAAATCCTGGAGTCAAAGGTAAGTGGTTTCTCGAAGCATCGTTAAAAGTTAGTTAATAAATGTGTCGTCATCCAGTCAGTGTGGGGGTGGTTCCAGAATGATAGGTGAAAGTTAGTTAATGGGGGGCGTGGAGAGAGTTGTCATGGAGAAGGGGATCAATTGAGTGGGGAGGCCGCTAGAGGGGAGGGGAGGGTGGCAGATAGGGTGTAGATGATACGGGTGGTAAGAATGGATAAGGGGATCAATTAAGTGGTGTGGCCAGGCTGGGAGAGTGGCAGATAGGGTGTAGATGATACAGGTGGTAAGAATGGATAAGGGGATCAATTAAGTGGCGTGGCTGCTAGAGGTGCAGGCAAGGTGGAAGAGTGGCAGATAGGGTGTAGATGATACAGGTGGTAAGAACGGATAAGGAGATCAGTTAAGTGGGGAAGACGCTAGAAGTGTGGGCAAGGTGCGAGAGTGACAGATAAGGTGTAGATGATACGGGTGGTAAGAATGGATAAGGGGATCAATTAAGTGGTGTGGCCAGGCTGGGAGAGTGGCAGATAGGGTGTAGATGATAAAGGTGATAAGGGGGTCAGTTAAGTGGGGAAGATGCTAGAAGTGTGGGCAAGGTGCGAGAGTGACAGATAAGGTGTAGATGATACAGGTGGTTAGAATGGATAAGGGGATCAATTAAGTGGGGTGTCCGCTAGAGGTGTGGCCAGGCTGGGAGAGTGGCAGATAGGGTGTAGATGATAAAGGTGGTAAGAATGGTTAAGGGGATCAATTAAGTGGGGTGTCCGCTAGAGGTGTGGCCAGGCTGGGAGAGTGGCAGATAGGGTGTAGATGATAAAGGTGGTAAAAATGGACAAGGGGATCAATTAAGTGGGGAGGTTGATAGAATGAGTTAAAGATAGCAGGGCAGTTATGAGGAGAAAGTGGGGTCATGGCAAGTGGAGCTTTCAGGGGATCAGTTGGAAAAAAAAGAAGGGGTTTGATGTTGGGAAGGTGACTTTTAACAACCATCTCCTTTTTTTTATTAACCTGGCTCCACCTTTTACTTCCACCAACTGATCCCTCCCACTCCACTTTCACCTTCCATTCTAGCCTAACCTACTCAGAACCCTTCCTGCAACTCAGTCTCCTCCCCTGGCCTTACCTATTCAGAAACCTCTCTGCCATGTTGTCTCCTCCCCCTGGCCTCAACTACTCTGGACACTCCCTGCCACTCAGACTCCTCCCATGGACTCAACTACTCAGCACCTCCCTGCCACTCCATCGCCAACCTCACCTGCTCAGAAACCTCTCTACCATGTTGTCTCCTCCCCCTGGCCTCAACTACTCTGGACACTCCCTGCCACTCAGACTCCTCCCCTGGACTCAACTACACAGCAACCCCCTTCCAGCCACTCTGTCTCTGCCCTCTAGCCTCACCTACTCAGAAACCTCTCTGCCATGTTGTCTCCTCCCCTGACCTCAACTACTCAGGACCCTCCCTTCCACTCAGACTCCTCCCCTGGCCTCAACTACTCAGCACCTCCCTGCCACTCCATCTCCAACCTCACCTGCTCAGAAACCTCTCTGCCATGTTGTCTCCTCCCCCTGGCCTCAACTACTCTGGACGCTGCCTGCCACTCAGACTCCTCCCCTGGCCTCGACTACTCAGGACCCTCCCTTCCACTAAGACTCCTCCCCTGGCCTCAACTACTCAGCACCTCCCTGGCACTCTGTCTGCGCCCTCTAGCCTCACCTACCCAGAAACCTCTCTGCCACTCCTCTGTCTGCGCCCTCTAGCCTCACCTACTCAGAAACCTCTCTGCCATGTTGTCTCCACCCCCTGGCCTCAACTACTCAGAAGCTCCTTGGCACTCTGTTGCCTCAACTACTCAGGACCCTCCTTGCCATTCAGTCACCTACCCTGGCCTCAACTATACAGACTCCTCCCTCCTCCTCACCTCTGTCACACAACACTAGTCTCCCAGTAGGAAGGATAGGGACAGGATTGTGAGGTGAACTTTGTGGCAACCAATTTATATATGTCAGTAGGGAGGGGGACATTTTTGTGGCACATATACATATGAGACTACAGGACCCATGCACTTTTCCCAGGAGAGAAAGGTGCTTGCGGGATTTGAACCGCCGACCCAGCACTTGCTGGTCGATGCTGCTAACCACTGGGCCACAGCTGCTAGCCATAAGCATGGCCTGCACCGAACTAAACTTATAAGTTACTCCCCAGTTAACAGCAATCCTGAATACGGTAGTTCATGGGAAAGAGGAGGCATGTGACCTGTTTTTACATATCTGTCTTTGACAAATATCTTTCACGCAGTGTGCTGCCCTTTTTCTGCGCTGTCACCCAGAGCTGTCGCTTTGCAGCTGCAGGGTTGCGGTAGGACAAGTGTCGTGTTTGTCGGCATGCTACTAGATGCGATTAGTTTGAGCTAGCGGTTAGAGCTGCCTTCTTGAAGCGTCAGTTTCTGCAGGTCGATTCCCTGTGAAGTCTCGTTTCGGCTGGCGTTTTTTAATGTATTTATAGAACAATAAATGGTGCGCTTAATTCTCCCATGCTTCTTGCAGATCTGTGGATAAGTCAAGAATTCTTTTTGCCAGGTCCCCTCCATCTGTAGTCACTGCGGTGCAGTGGTTAGCGCTCTCGCTTTGCAAATGCAGGGTTGCCGGTTCGAATCCCGATCTGCTGGAAGTCGTGAGGTGGAAATCCTGGAGTCAAAGGTAAGTGTTTTGCTTGGGTGTTGTTGGTGGGTGTTTTTCTCGAAGGATAGTTAAAAGTTAGTCAATAACTTTTAACTATCTAGCCATAAGCATGGCCTGCACCAAACTAAACTTATGAGTTACTCCCCAGTTAACAGCAATCCTGAATACGGTAGTTCATGGGAAAGAGGAGGCATGTGACCTGTTTTTACATATCTGTCTTTGACAAATATCTTTCACGCAGTGTGCTGCCCTTTTTCTGCGCTGTCACCCAGAGCTGTCGCTTTGCAGCTGCAGGGTTGCGGTAGGACAAGTGTCGTGTTTGTCGGCATGCTACTAGATGCGATTAGTTTGAGCTAGCGGTTAGAGCTGCCTTCTTGAAGCGTCAGTTTCTGCAGGTCGATTCCCTGTGAAGTCTCGTTTCGGCTGGCGTTTTTTAATGTATTTATAGAACAATAAATGGTGCGCTTAATTCTCCCATGCTTCTTGCAGATCTGTGGATAAGTCAAGAATTCTTTTTGCCAGGTCCCCTCCATCTGTAGTCACTGCGGTGCAGTGGTTAGAGCTCTCGCTTTGCAACTGCAGGGTTGCCGGTTCGAATCCCGATCTGCTGGAAGTCGTGAGGTGGAAATCCTGGAGTCAAAGGTAAGTGTTTTGCTTGGTCGTTGTTTCTCGAAGGATAGTTAAAAGTTAGTCAATAACTTTTAACTATCTAGCCATAAGCATGGCCTGCACCAAACTAAACTTATGAGTTACTCCCCAGTTAACAGCAATCCTGAATACCGTAGTTCATGGGAAAGAGGAGGCATGTGACCTGTTTTTACATATCTGTCTTTGACAAATATCTTTCACGCAGTGTGCTGCCCTTTTTCTGCGCTGTCACCCAGAGCTGTCGCTTTGCAGCTGCAGGGTTGCGGTAGGACAAGTGTCGTGTTTGTCGGCATGCTACTAGATGCGATTAGTTTGAGCTAGCGGTTAGAGCTGCCTTCTTGAAGCGTCAGTTTCTGCAGGTCGATTCCCTGTGAAATCTCGTTTCGGCTGGCGTTTTTTAATGTATTTATAGAACAATAAATGGTGCGCTTAATTCTCCCATGCTTCTTGCAGATCTGTGGATAAGTCAAGAATTCTTTTTGCCAGGTCCCCTCCATCTGTAGTCACTGCGGTGCAGTGGTTAGAGCTCTCGCTTTGCAACTGCAGGGTTGCCGGTTCGAATCCCGAGAATCCCGATCTGCTGGAAGTCGTGAGGTGGAAATCCTGGAGTCAAAGGTAAGTGGTTTCTCGAAGCATCGTTAAAAGTTAGTTAATAAATGTGTCGTCATCCAGTCAGTGTGGGGGTGGTTCCAGAATGATAGGTGAAAGTTAGTTAATGGCGGGCGTGGAGAGAGTTGTCATGGAGAAGGGGATCAATTGAGTGGGGAGGCCGCTAGAGGGGAGGGGAGGGTGGCAGATAGGGTGTAGATGATACGGGTGGTAAGAATGGATAAGGGGATCAATTAAGTGGTGTGGCCAGGCTGGGAGAGTGGCAGATAGGGTGTAGATGATACAGGTGGTAAGAATGGATAAGGGGATCAATTAAGTGGCGTGGCTGCTAGAGGTGCAGGCAAGGTGGAAGAGTGGCAGATAGGGTGTAGATGATACAGGTGGTAAGAACGGATAAGGAGATCAGTTAAGTGGGGAAGACGCTAGAAGTGTGGGCAAGGTGCGAGAGTGACAGATAAGGTGTAGATGATACGGGTGGTAAGAATGGATAAGGGGATCAATTAAGTGGTGTGGCCAGGCTGGGAGAGTGGCAGATAGGGTGTAGATGATAAAGGTGATAAGGGGGTCAGTTAAGTGGGGAAGATGCTAGAAGTGTGGGCAAGGTGCGAGAGTGACAGATAAGGTGTAGATGATACAGGTGGTTAGAATGGATAAGGGGATCAATTAAGTGGGGTGTCCGCTAGAGGTGTGGCCAGGCTGGGAGAGTGGCAGATAGGGTGTAGATGATAAAGGTGGTAAGAATGGTTAAGGGGATCAATTAAGTGGGGTGTCCGCTAGAGGTGTGGCCAGGCTGGGAGAGTGGCAGATAGGGTGTAGATGATAAAGGTGGTAAAAATGGACAAGGGGATCAATTAAGTGGGGAGGTTGATAGAATGAGTTAAAGATAGCAGGGCAGTTATGAGGAGAAAGTGGGGTCATGGCAAGTGGAGCTTTCAGGGGATCAGTTGGAAAAAAAAGAAGGGGTTTGATGTTGGGAAGGTGACTTTTAACAACCATCTCCTTTTTTTTATTAACCTGGCTCCACCTTTTACTTCCACCAACTGATCCCTCCCACTCCACTTTCACCTTCCATTCTAGCCTAACCTACTCAGAACCCTTCCTGCAACTCAGTCTCCTCCCCTGGCCTTACCTATTCAGAAACCTCTCTGCCATGTGGTCTCCTCCCCCTGGCCTCAACTACTCTGGACACTCCCTGCCACTCAGACTCCTCCCATGGACTCAACTACTCAGCACCTCCCTGCCACTCCATCGCCAACCTCACCTGCTCAGAAACCTCTCTACCATGTTGTCTCCTCCCCCTGGCCTCAACTACTCTGGACACTCCCTGCCACTCAGACTCCTCCCCTGGACTCAACTACACAGCAACCCCCTTCCAGCCACTCTGTCTCTGCCCTCTAGCCTCACCTACTCAGAAACCTCTCTGCCATGTTGTCTCCTCCCCTGACCTCAACTACTCAGGACCCTCCCTTCCACTCAGACTCCTCCCCTGGCCTCAACTACTCAGCACCTCCCTGCCACTCCATCTCCAACCTCACCTGCTCAGAAACCTCTCTGCCATGTTGTCTCCTCCCCCTGGCCTCAACTACTCTGGACGCTGCCTGCCACTCAGACTCCTCCCCTGGCCTCGACTACTCAGGACCCTCCCTTCCACTAAGACTCCTCCCCTGGCCTCAACTACTCAGCACCTCCCTGGCACTCTGTCTGCGCCCTCTAGCCTCACCTACCCAGAAACCTCTCTGCCACTCCTCTGTCTGCGCCCTCTAGCCTCACCTACTCAGAAACCTCTCTGCCATGTTGTCTCCACCCCCTGGCCTCAACTACTCAGAAGCTCCTTGGCACTCTGTTGCCTCAACTACTCAGGACCCTCCTTGCCATTCAGTCACCTACCCTGGCCTCAACTATACAGACTCCTCCCTCCTCCTCACCTCTGTCACACAACACTAGTCTCCCAGTAGGAAGGATAGGGACAGGATTGTGAGGTGAACTTTGTGGCAACCAATTTATATATGTCAGTAGGGAGGGGGACATTTTTGTGGCACATATACATATGAGACTACAGGACCCATGCACTTTTCCCAGGAGAGAAAGGTGCTTGCGGGATTTGAACCGCCGACCCAGCACTTGCTGGTCGATGCTGCTAACCACTGGGCCACAGCTGCTAGCCATAAGCATGGCCTGCACCGAACTAAACTTATAAGTTACTCCCCAGTTAACAGCAATCCTAAATACGGTAGTTCATGGGAAAGAGGAGGCATGTGACCTGTTTTTACATATCTGTCTTTGACAAATATCTTTCACGCAGTGTGCTGCCCTTTTTCTGCGCTGTCACCCAGAGCTGTCGCTTTGCAGCTGCAGGGTTGCGGTAGGACAAGTGTCGTGTTTGTCGGCATGCTACTAGATGCGATTAGTTTGAGCTAGCGGTTAGAGCTGCCTTCTTGAAGCGTCAGTTTCTGCAGGTCGATTCCCTGTGAAGTCTCGTTTCGGCTGGCGTTTTTTAATGTATTTATAGAACAATAAATGGTGCGCTTAATTCTCCCATGCTTCTTGCAGATCTGTGGATAAGTCAAGAATTCTTTTTGCCAGGTCCCCTCCATCTGTAGTCACTGCGGTGCAGTGGTTAGAGCTCTCGCTTTGCAAATGCAGGGTTGCCGGTTCGAATCCCGATCTGCTGGAAGTCGTGAGGTGGAAATCCTGGAGTCAAAGGTAAGTGTTTTGCTTGGGTGTTGTTGGTGGGTGTTTTTCTCGAAGGATAGTTAAAAGTTAGTCAATAACTTTTAACTATCTAGCCATAAGCATGGCCTGCACCAAACTAAACTTATGAGTTACTCCCCAGTTAACAGCAATCCTGAATACGGTAGTTCATGGGAAAGAGGAGGCATGTGACCTGTTTTTACATATCTGTCTTTGACAAATATCTTTCACGCAGTGTGCTGCCCTTTTTCTGCGCTGTCACCCAGAGCTGTCGCTTTGCAGCTGCAGGGTTGCGGTAGGACAAGTGTCGTGTTTGTCGGCATGCTACTAGATGCGATTAGTTTGAGCTAGCGGTTAGAGCTGCCTTCTTGAAGCGTCAGTTTCTGCAGGTCGATTCCCTGTGAAATCTCGTTTCGGCTGGCGTTTTTTAATGTATTTATAGAACAATAAATGGTGCGCTTAATTCTCCCATGCTTCTTGCAGATCTGTGGATAAGTCAAGAATTCTTTTTGCCAGGTCCCCTCCATCTGTAGTCACTGCGGTGCAGTGGTTAGAGCTCTCGCTTTGCAACTGCAGGGTTGCCGGTTCGAATCCCGATCTGCTGGAAGTCGTGAGGTGGAAATCCTGGAGTCAAAGGTAAGTGTTTTGCTTGGTCGTTGTTTCTCGAAGGATAGTTAAAAGTTAGTCAATAACTTTTAACTATCTAGCCATAAGCATGGCCTGCACCAAACTAAACTTATGAGTTACTCCCCAGTTAACAGCAATCCTGAATACCGTAGTTCATGGGAAAGAGGAGGCATGTGACCTGTTTTTACATATCTGTCTTTGACAAATATCTTTCACGCAGTGTGCTGCCCTTTTTCTGCGCTGTCACCCAGAGCTGTCGCTTTGCAGCTGCAGGGTTGCGGTAGGACAAGTGTCGTGTTTGTCGGCATGCTACTAGATGCGATTAGTTTGAGCTAGCGGTTAGAGCTGCCTTCTTGAAGCGTCAGTTTCTGCAGGTCGATTCCCTGTGAAATCTCGTTTCGGCTGGCGTTTTTTAATGTATTTATAGAACAATAAATGGTGCGCTTAATTCTCCCATGCTTCTTGCAGATCTGTGGATAAGTCAAGAATTCTTTTTGCCAGGTCCCCTCCATCTGTAGTCACTGCGGTGCAGTGGTTAGAGCTCTCGCTTTGCAACTGCAGGGTTGCCGGTTCGAATCCCGAGAATCCCGATCTGCTGGAAGTCGTGAGGTGGAAATCCTGGAGTCAAAGGTAAGTGGTTTCTCGAAGCATCGTTAAAAGTTAGTTAATAAATGTGTCGTCATCCAGTCAGTGTGGGGGTGGTTCCAGAATGATAGGTGAAAGTTAGTTAATGGGGGGCGTGGAGAGAGTTGTCATGGAGAAGGGGATCAATTGAGTGGGGAGGCCGCTAGAGGGGAGGGGAGGGTGGCAGATAGGGTGTAGATGATACGGGTGGTAAGAATGGATAAGGGGATCAATTAAGTGGTGTGGCCAGGCTGGGAGAGTGGCAGATAGGGTGTAGATGATACAGGTGGTAAGAATGGATAAGGGGATCAATTAAGTGGCGTGGCTGCTAGAGGTGCAGGCTGGGAGAGTGGCAGATAGGGTGTAGATGATACAGGTGGTAAGAACGGATAAGGGGATCAGTTAAGTGGGGAAGACGCTAGAAGTGTGGGCAAGGTGCGAGAGTGACAGATAAGGTGTAGATGATACGGGTGGTAAGAATGGATAAGGGGATCAATTAAGTGGTGTGGCCAGGCTGGGAGAGTGGCAGATAGGGTGTAGATGATAAAGGTGATAAGGGGGTCAGTTAAGTGGGGAAGATGCTAGAAGTGTGGGCAAGGTGCGAGAGTGACAGATAAGGTGTAGATGATACGGGTGGTAAGAATGGATAAGGGGATCAATTAAGTGGGGTGTCCGCTAGAGGTGTGGCCAGGCTGGGAGAGTGGCAGATAGGGTGTAGATGATAAAGGTGGTAAGAATGGTTAAGGGGATCAATTAAGTGGGGTGTCCGCTAGAGGTGTGGCCAGGCTGGGAGAGTGGCAGATAGGGTGTAGATGATAAAGGTGGTAAAAATGGACAAGGGGATCAATTAAGTGGGGAGGTTGATAGAATGAGTTAAAGATAGCAGGGCAGTTATGAGGAGAAAGTGGGGTCATGGCAAGTGGAGCTTTCAGGGGATCAGTTGGAAAAAAAAGAAGGGGTTTGATGTTGGGAAGGTGACTTTTAACAACCATCTCCTTTTTTTTATTAACCTGGCTCCACCTTTTACTTCCACCAACTGATCCCTCCCACTCCACTTTCACCTTCCATTCTAGCCTAACCTACTCAGAACCCTTCCTGCAACTCAGTCTCCTCCCCTGGCCTTACCTATTCAGAAACCTCTCTGCCATGTGGTCTCCTCCCCCTGGCCTCAACTACTCTGGACACTCCCTGCCACTCAGACTCCTCCCATGGACTCAACTACTCAGCACCTCCCTGCCACTCCATCGCCAACCTCACCTGCTCAGAAACCTCTCTACCATGTTGTCTCCTCCCCCTGGCCTCAACTACTCTGGACACTCCCTGCCACTCAGACTCCTCCCCTGGACTCAACTACACAGCAACCCCCTTCCAGCCACTCTGTCTCTGCCCTCTAGCCTCACCTACTCAGAAACCTCTCTGCCATGTTGTCTCCTCCCCTGACCTCAACTACTCAGGACCCTCCCTTCCACTCAGACTCCTCCCCTGGCCTCAACTACTCAGCACCTCCCTGCCACTCCATCTCCAACCTCACCTGCTCAGAAACCTCTCTGCCATGTTGTCTCCTCCCCCTGGCCTCAACTACTCTGGACGCTGCCTGCCACTCAGACTCCTCCCCTGGCCTCGACTACTCAGGACCCTCCCTTCCACTAAGACTCCTCCCCTGGCCTCAACTACTCAGCACCTCCCTGGCACTCTGTCTGCGCCCTCTAGCCTCACCTACCCAGAAACCTCTCTGCCACTCCTCTGTCTGCGCCCTCTAGCCTCACCTACTCAGAAACCTCTCTGCCATGTTGTCTCCACCCCCTGGCCTCAACTACTCAGAAGCTCCTTGGCACTCTGTTGCCTCAACTACTCAGGACCCTCCTTGCCATTCAGTCACCTACCCTGGCCTCAACTATACAGACTCCTCCCTCCTCCTCACCTCTGTCACACAACACTAGTCTCCCAGTAGGAAGGATAGGGACAGGATTGTGAGGTGAACTTTGTGGCAACCAATTTATATATGTCAGTAGGGAGGGGGACATTTTTGTGGCACATATACATATGAGACTACAGGACCCATGCACTTTTCCCAGGAGAGAAAGGTGCTTGCGGGATTTGAACCGCCGACCCAGCACTTGCTGGTCGATGCTGCTAACCACTGGGCCACAGCTGCTAGCCATAAGCATGGCCTGCACCGAACTAAACTTATAAGTTACTCCCCAGTTAACAGCAATCCTAAATACGGTAGTTCATGGGAAAGAGGAGGCATGTGACCTGTTTTTACATATCTGTCTTTGACAAATATCTTTCACGCAGTGTGCTGCCCTTTTTCTGCGCTGTCACCCAGAGCTGTCGCTTTGCAGCTGCAGGGTTGCGGTAGGACAAGTGTCGTGTTTGTCGGCATGCTACTAGATGCGATTAGTTTGAGCTAGCGGTTAGAGCTGCCTTCTTGAAGCGTCAGTTTCTGCAGGTCGATTCCCTGTGAAGTCTCGTTTCGGCTGGCGTTTTTTAATGTATTTATAGAACAATAAATGGTGCGCTTAATTCTCCCATGCTTCTTGCAGATCTGTGGATAAGTCAAGAATTCTTTTTGCCAGGTCCCCTCCATCTGTAGTCACTGCGGTGCAGTGGTTAGAGCTCTCGCTTTGCAAATGCAGGGTTGCCGGTTCGAATCCCGATCTGCTGGAAGTCGTGAGGTGGAAATCCTGGAGTCAAAGGTAAGTGTTTTGCTTGGGTGTTGTTGGTGGGTGTTTTTCTCGAAGGATAGTTAAAAGTTAGTCAATAACTTTTAACTATCTAGCCATAAGCATGGCCTGCACCAAACTAAACTTATGAGTTACTCCCCAGTTAACAGCAATCCTGAATACGGTAGTTCATGGGAAAGAGGAGGCATGTGACCTGTTTTTACATATCTGTCTTTGACAAATATCTTTCACGCAGTGTGCTGCCCTTTTTCTGCGCTGTCACCCAGAGCTGTCGCTTTGCAGCTGCAGGGTTGCGGTAGGACAAGTGTCGTGTTTGTCGGCATGCTACTAGATGCGATTAGTTTGAGCTAGCGGTTAGAGCTGCCTTCTTGAAGCGTCAGTTTCTGCAGGTCGATTCCCTGTGAAATCTCGTTTCGGCTGGCGTTTTTTAATGTATTTATAGAACAATAAATGGTGCGCTTAATTCTCCCATGCTTCTTGCAGATCTGTGGATAAGTCAAGAATTCTTTTTGCCAGGTCCCCTCCATCTGTAGTCACTGCGGTGCAGTGGTTAGAGCTCTCGCTTTGCAACTGCAGGGTTGCCGGTTCGAATCCCGATCTGCTGGAAGTCGTGAGGTGGAAATCCTGGAGTCAAAGGTAAGTGTTTTGCTTGGTCGTTGTTTCTCGAAGGATAGTTAAAAGTTAGTCAATAACTTTTAACTATCTAGCCATAAGCATGGCCTGCACCAAACTAAACTTATGAGTTACTCCCCAGTTAACAGCAATCCTGAATACCGTAGTTCATGGGAAAGAGGAGGCATGTGACCTGTTTTTACATATCTGTCTTTGACAAATATCTTTCACGCAGTGTGCTGCCCTTTTTCTGCGCTGTCACCCAGAGCTGTCGCTTTGCAGCTGCAGGGTTGCGGTAGGACAAGTGTCGTGTTTGTCGGCATGCTACTAGATGCGATTAGTTTGAGCTAGCGGTTAGAGCTGCCTTCTTGAAGCGTCAGTTTCTGCAGGTCGATTCCCTGTGAAATCTCGTTTCGGCTGGCGTTTTTTAATGTATTTATAGAACAATAAATGGTGCGCTTAATTCTCCCATGCTTCTTGCAGATCTGTGGATAAGTCAAGAATTCTTTTTGCCAGGTCCCCTCCATCTGTAGTCACTGCGGTGCAGTGGTTAGAGCTCTCGCTTTGCAACTGCAGGGTTGCCGGTTCGAATCCCGAGAATCCCGATCTGCTGGAAGTCGTGAGGTGGAAATCCTGGAGTCAAAGGTAAGTGGTTTCTCGAAGCATCGTTAAAAGTTAGTTAATAAATGTGTCGTCATCCAGTCAGTGTGGGGGTGGTTCCAGAATGATAGGTGAAAGTTAGTTAATGGGGGGCGTGGAGAGAGTTGTCATGGAGAAGGGGATCAATTGAGTGGGGAGGCCGCTAGAGGGGAGGGGAGGGTGGCAGATAGGGTGTAGATGATACAGGTGGTAAGAATGGATAAGGGGATCAATTAAGTGGTGTGGCCAGGCTGGGAGAGTGGCAGATAGGGTGTAGATGATACAGGTGGTAAGAATGGATAAGGGGATCAATTAAGTGGCGTGGCTGCTAGAGGTGCAGGCAAGGTGGAAGAGTGGCAGATAGGGTGTAGATGATACAGGTGGTAAGAACGGATAAGGAGATCAGTTAAGTGGGGAAGACGCTAGAAGTGTGGGCAAGGTGCGAGAGTGACAGATAAGGTGTAGATGATACGGGTGGTAAGAATGGATAAGGGGATCAATTAAGTGGTGTGGCCAGGCTGGGAGAGTGGCAGATAGGGTGTAGATGATAAAGGTGATAAGGGGGTCAGTTAAGTGGGGAAGATGATAGAAGTGTGGGCAAGGTGCGAGAGTGACAGATAAGGTGTAGATGATACAGGTGGTAAGAATGGATAAGGGGATCAATTAAGTGGGGTGTCCGCTAGAGGTGTGGCCAGGCTGGGAGAGTGGCAGATAGGGTGTAGATGATAAAGGTGATAAGAATGGTTAAGGGGATCAATTAAGTGGGGTGTCCGCTAGAGGTGTGGCCAGGCTGGGAGAGTGGCAGATAGGGTGTAGATGATAAAGGTGGTAAAAATGGACAAGGGGATCAATTAAGTGGGGAGGTTGATAGAATGAGTTAAAGATAGCAGGGCAGTTATGAGGAGAAAGTGGGGTCATGGCAAGTGGAGCTTTCAGGGGATCAGTTGGAAAAAAAAGAAGGGGTTTGATGTTGGGAAGGTGACTTTTAACAACCATCTCCTTTTTTTTATTAACCTGGCTCCACCTTTTACTTCCACCAACTGATCCCTCCCACTCCACTTTCACCTTCCATTCTAGCCTAACCTACTCAGAACCCTTCCTGCAACTCAGTCTCCTCCCCTGGCCTTACCTATTCAGAAACCTCTCTGCCATGTGGTCTCCTCCCCCTGGCCTCAACTACTCTGGACACTCCCTGCCACTCAGACTCCTCCCATGGACTCAACTACTCAGCACCTCCCTGCCACTCCATCGCCAACCTCACCTGCTCAGAAACCTCTCTACCATGTTGTCTCCTCCCCCTGGCCTCAACTACTCTGGACACTCCCTGCCACTCAGACTCCTCCCCTGGACTCAACTACACAGCAACCCCCTTCCAGCCACTCTGTCTCTGCCCTCTAGCCTCACCTACTCAGAAACCTCTCTGCCATGTTGTCTCCTCCCCTGACCTCAACTACTCAGGACCCTCCCTTCCACTCAGACTCCTCCCCTGGCCTCAACTACTCAGCACCTCCCTGCCACTCCATCTCCAACCTCACCTGCTCAGAAACCTCTCTGCCATGTTGTCTCCTCCCCCTGGCCTCAACTACTCTGGACGCTGCCTGCCACTCAGACTCCTCCCCTGGCCTCGACTACTCAGGACCCTCCCTTCCACTAAGACTCCTCCCCTGGCCTCAACTACTCAGCACCTCCCTGGCACTCTGTCTGCGCCCTCTAGCCTCACCTACCCAGAAACCTCTCTGCCACTCCTCTGTCTGCGCCCTCTAGCCTCACCTACTCAGAAACCTCTCTGCCATGTTGTCTCCACCCCCTGGCCTCAACTACTCAGAAGCTCCTTGGCACTCTGTTGCCTCAACTACTCAGGACCCTCCTTGCCATTCAGTCACCTACCCTGGCCTCAACTATACAGACTCCTCCCTCCTCCTCACCTCTGTCACACAACACTAGTCTCCCAGTAGGAAGGATAGGGACAGGATTGTGAGGTGAACTTTGTGGCAACCAATTTATATATGTCAGTAGGGAGGGGGACATTTTTGTGGCACATATACATATGAGACTACAGGACCCATGCACTTTTCCCAGGAGAGAAAGGTGCTTGCGGGATTTGAACCGCCGACCCAGCACTTGCTGGTCGATGCTGCTAACCACTGGGCCACAGCTGCTAGCCATAAGCATGGCCTGCACCGAACTAAACTTATAAGTTACTCCCCAGTTAACAGCAATCCTAAATACGGTAGTTCATGGGAAAGAGGAGGCATGTGACCTGTTTTTACATATCTGTCTTTGACAAATATCTTTCACGCAGTGTGCTGCCCTTTTTCTGCGCTGTCACCCAGAGCTGTCGCTTTGCAGCTGCAGGGTTGCGGTAGGACAAGTGTCGTGTTTGTCGGCATGCTACTAGATGCGATTAGTTTGAGCTAGCGGTTAGAGCTGCCTTCTTGAAGCGTCAGTTTCTGCAGGTCGATTCCCTGTGAAGTCTCGTTTCGGCTGGCGTTTTTTAATGTATTTATAGAACAATAAATGGTGCGCTTAATTCTCCCATGCTTCTTGCAGATCTGTGGATAAGTCAAGAATTCTTTTTGCCAGGTCCCCTCCATCTGTAGTCACTGCGGTGCAGTGGTTAGAGCTCTCGCTTTGCAAATGCAGGGTTGCCGGTTCGAATCCCGATCTGCTGGAAGTCGTGAGGTGGAAATCCTGGAGTCAAAGGTAAGTGTTTTGCTTGGGTGTTGTTGGTGGGTGTTTTTCTCGAAGGATAGTTAAAAGTTAGTCAATAACTTTTAACTATCTAGCCATAAGCATGGCCTGCACCAAACTAAACTTATGAGTTACTCCCCAGTTAACAGCAATCCTGAATACGGTAGTTCATGGGAAAGAGGAGGCATGTGACCTGTTTTTACATATCTGTCTTTGACAAATATCTTTCACGCAGTGTGCTGCCCTTTTTCTGCGCTGTCACCCAGAGCTGTCGCTTTGCAGCTGCAGGGTTGCGGTAGGACAAGTGTCGTGTTTGTCGGCATGCTACTAGATGCGATTAGTTTGAGCTAGCGGTTAGAGCTGCCTTCTTGAAGCGTCAGTTTCTGCAGGTCGATTCCCTGTGAAATCTCGTTTCGGCTGGCGTTTTTTAATGTATTTATAGAACAATAAATGGTGCGCTTAATTCTCCCATGCTTCTTGCAGATCTGTGGATAAGTCAAGAATTCTTTTTGCCAGGTCCCCTCCATCTGTAGTCACTGCGGTGCAGTGGTTAGAGCTCTCGCTTTGCAACTGCAGGGTTGCCGGTTCGAATCCCGATCTGCTGGAAGTCGTGAGGTGGAAATCCTGGAGTCAAAGGTAAGTGTTTTGCTTGGTCGTTGTTTCTCGAAGGATAGTTAAAAGTTAGTCAATAACTTTTAACTATCTAGCCATAAGCATGGCCTGCACCAAACTAAACTTATGAGTTACTCCCCAGTTAACAGCAATCCTGAATACCGTAGTTCATGGGAAAGAGGAGGCATGTGACCTGTTTTTACATATCTGTCTTTGACAAATATCTTTCACGCAGTGTGCTGCCCTTTTTCTGCGCTGTCACCCAGAGCTGTCGCTTTGCAGC
Source organism: Discoglossus pictus (assembly GCA_027410445.1). NCBI lineage: Eukaryota > Metazoa > Chordata > Amphibia > Anura > Alytidae > Discoglossus > Discoglossus pictus. Next base: position 67,357,242 of record CM050170.1, read on the forward strand.
TGCAGGGTTGCGGTAGGACAAGTGTCGTGTTTGTCGGCATGCTACTAGATGCGATTAGTTTGAGCTAGCGGTTAGAGCTGCCTTCTTGAAGCGTCAGTTTCTGCAGGTCGATTCCCTGTGAAATCTCGTTTCGGCTGGCGTTTTTTAATGTATTTATAGAACAATAAATGGTGCGCTTAATTCTCCCATGCTTCTTGCAGATCTGTGGATAAGTCAAGAATTCTTTTTGCCAGGTCCCCTCCATCTGTAGTCACTGCGGTGCAGTGGTTAGAGCTCTCGCTTTGCAACTGCAGGGTTGCCGGTTCGAATCCCGAGAATCCCGATCTGCTGGAAGTCGTGAGGTGGAAATCCTGGAGTCAAAGGTAAGTGGTTTCTCGAAGCATCGTTAAAAGTTAGTTAATAAATGTGTCGTCATCCAGTTAGTGTGGGGGTGGTTCCAGAATGATAGGTGAAAGTTAGTTAATGGGGGGCGTGGAGAGAGTTGTCATGGATAAGGGGATCAATTAAGTGGGGAGGCCGCTAGAGGTGCGGGCAGGGTGGCAGATAGGGTGTAGATGATACAGGTGGTAAGAATGGATAAGGGGATCAATTAAGTGGTGTGGCCAGGCTGGAAGAATGGCAGATAGGGTGTAGATGATACAGGTGGTAAGAATGGATAAGGGGATCAATTAAGTGGCGTGGCTGCTAGCGGTGCGGGCAAGGTGGGAGAGTGGCAGAAAGGGTGTAGATGATACAGGTGGTAAGAACGGATAAGGAGATCAGTTAAGTGGGGAAGACGCTAGAAGTGTGGGCAAGGTGCGAGAGTGACAGATAAGGTGTAGATGATACGGGTGGTAAGAATGGATAAGGGGATCAATTAAGTGGTGTGGCCAGGCTGGGAGAGTGGCAGATAGGGTGTAGATGATAAAGGTGATAAGGGGGTCAGTTAAGTGGGGAAGATGCTAGAAGTGTGGGCAAGGTGCGAGAGTGACAGATAAGGTGTAGATGATACAGGTGGTTAGAATGGATAAGGGGATCAATTAAGTGGGGTGTCCGCTAGAGGTGTGGCCAGGCTGGGAGAGTGGCAGATAGGGTGTAGATGATAAAGGTGGTAAGAATGGTTAAGGGGATCAATTAAGTGGGGTGTCCGCTAGAGGTGTGGCCAGGCTGGGAGAGTGGCAGATAGGGTGTAGATGATAAAGGTGGTAAAAATGGACAAGGGGATCAATTAAGTGGGGAGGTTGATAGAATGAGTTAAAGATAGCAGGGCAGTTATGAGGAGAAAGTGGGGTCATGGCAAGTGGAGCTTTCAGGGGATCAGTTGGAAAAAAAAGAAGGGGTTTGATGTTGGGAAGGTGACTTTTAACAACCATCTCCTTTTTTTTATTAACCTGGCTCCACCTTTTACTTCCACCAACTGATCCCTCCCACTCCACTTTCACCTTCCATTCTAGCCTAACCTACTCAGAACCCTTCCTGCAACTCAGTCTCCTCCCCTGGCCTTACCTATTCAGAAACCTCTCTGCCATGTGGTCTCCTCCCCCTGGCCTCAACTACTCTGGACACTCCCTGCCACTCAGACTCCTCCCATGGACTCAACTACTCAGCACCTCCCTGCCACTCCATCGCCAACCTCACCTGCTCAGAAACCTCTCTACCATGTTGTCTCCTCCCCCTGGCCTCAACTACTCTGGACACTCCCTGCCACTCAGACTCCTCCCCTGGACTCAACTACACAGCAACCCCCTTCCAGCCACTCTGTCTCTGCCCTCTAGCCTCACCTACTCAGAAACCTCTCTGCCATGTTGTCTCCTCCCCTGACCTCAACTACTCAGGACCCTCCCTTCCACTCAGACTCCTCCCCTGGCCTCAACTACTCAGCACCTCCCTGCCACTCCATCTCCAACCTCACCTGCTCAGAAACCTCTCTGCCATGTTGTCTCCTCCCCCTGGCCTCAACTACTCTGGACGCTGCCTGCCACTCAGACTCCTCCCCTGGCCTCGACTACTCAGGACCCTCCCTTCCACTAAGACTCCTCCCCTGGCCTCAACTACTCAGCACCTCCCTGGCACTCTGTCTGCGCCCTCTAGCCTCACCTACCCAGAAACCTCTCTGCCACTCCTCTGTCTGCGCCCTCTAGCCTCACCTACTCAGAAACCTCTCTGCCATGTTGTCTCCACCCCCTGGCCTCAACTACTCAGAAGCTCCTTGGCACTCTGTTGCCTCAACTACTCAGGACCCTCCTTGCCATTCAGTCACCTACCCTGGCCTCAACTATACAGACTCCTCCCTCCTCCTCACCTCTGTCACACAACACTAGTCTCCCAGTAGGAAGGATAGGGACAGGATTGTGAGGTGAACTTTGTGGCAACCAATTTATATATGTCAGTAGGGAGGGGGACATTTTTGTGGCACATATACATATGAGACTACAGGACCCATGCACTTTTCCCAGGAGAGAAAGGTGCTTGCGGGATTTGAACCGCCGACCCAGCACTTGCTGGTCGATGCTGCTAACCACTGGGCCACAGCTGCTAGCCATAAGCATGGCCTGCACCGAACTAAACTTATAAGTTACTCCCCAGTTAACAGCAATCCTAAATACGGTAGTTCATGGGAATCAATTGAGTGGGGAGGCCGCTAGAGGGGAGGGGAGGGTGGCAGATAGGGTGTAGATGATACGGGTGGTAAGAATGGATAAGGGGATCAATTAAGTGGTGTGGCCAGGCTGGGAGAGTGGCAGATAGGGTGTAGATGATACAGGTGGTAAGAATGGATAAGGGGATCAATTAAGTGGCGTGGCTGCTAGAGGTGCAGGCAAGGTGGAAGAGTGGCAGATAGGGTGTAGATGATACAGGTGGTAAGAACGGATAAGGAGATCAGTTAAGTGGGGAAGACGCTAGAAGTGTGGGCAAGGTGCGAGAGTGACAGATAAGGTGTAGATGATACGGGTGGTAAGAATGGATAAGGGGATCAATTAAGTGGTGTGGCCAGGCTGGGAGAGTTGCAGATAGGGTGTAGATGATAAAGGTGATAAGGGGGTCAGTTAAGTGGGGAAGATGCTAGAAGTGTGGGCAAGGTGCGAGAGTGACAGATAAGGTGTAGATGATACAGGTGGTTAGAATGGATAAGGGGATCAATTAAGTGGGGTGTCCGCTAGAGGTGTGGCCAGGCTGGGAGAGTGGCAGATAGGGTGTAGATGATAAAGGTGGAAAGAATGGTTAAGGGGATCAATTAAGTGGGGTGTCCGCTAGAGGTGTGGCCAGGCTGGGAGAGTGGCAGATAGGGTGTAGATGATAAAGGTGGTAAAAATGGACAAGGGGATCAATTAAGTGGGGAGGTTGATAGAATGAGTTAAAGATAGCAGGGCAGTTATGAGGAGAAAGTGGGGTCATGGCAAGTGGAGCTTTCAGGGGATCAGTTGGAAAAAAAAGAAGGGGTTTGATGTTGGGAAGGTGACTTTTAACAACCATCTCCTTTTTTTTTATTAACCTGGCTCCACCTTTTACTTCCACCAACTGATCCCTCCCACTCCACTTTCACCTTCCATTCTAGCCTAACCTACTCAGAACCCTTCCTGCAACTCAGTCTCCTCCCCTGGCCTTACCTATTCAGAAACCTCTCTGCCATGTGGTCTCCTCCCCCTGGCCTCAACTACTCTGGACACTCCCTGCCACTCAGACTCCTCCCATGGACTCAACTACTCAGCACCTCCCTGCCACTCCATCGCCAACCTCACCTGCTCAGAAACCTCTCTACCATGTTGTCTCCTCCCCCTGGCCTCAACTACTCTGGACACTCCCTGCCACTCAGACTCCTCCCCTGGACTCAACTACACAGCAACCCCCTTCCAGCCACTCTGTCTCTGCCCTCTAGCCTCACCTACTCAGAAACCTCTCTGCCATGTTGTCTCCTCCCCTGACCTCAACTACTCAGGACCCTCCCTTCCACTCAGACTCCTCCCCTGGCCTCAACTACTCAGCACCTCCCTGCCACTCCATCTCCAACCTCACCTGCTCAGAAACCTCTCTGCCATGTTGTCTCCTCCCCCTGGCCTCAACTACTCTGGACGCTGCCTGCCACTCAGACTCCTCCCCTGGCCTCGACTACTCAGGACCCTCCCTTCCACTAAGACTCCTCCCCTGGCCTCAACTACTCAGCACCTCCCTGGCACTCTGTCTGCGCCCTCTAGCCTCACCTACCCAGAAACCTCTCTGCCACTCCTCTGTCTGCGCCCTCTAGCCTCACCTACTCAGAAACCTCTCTGCCATGTTGTCTCCACCCCCTGGCCTCAACTACTCAGAAGCTCCTTGGCACTCTGTTGCCTCAACTACTCAGGACCCTCCTTGCCATTCAGTCACCTACCCTGGCCTCAACTATACAGACTCCTCCCTCCTCCTCACCTCTGTCACACAACACTAGTCTCCCAGTAGGAAGGATAGGGACAGGATTGTGAGGTGAACTTTGTGGCAACCAATTTATATATGTCAGTAGGGAGGGGGACATTTTTGTGGCACATATACATATGAGACTACAGGACCCATGCACTTTTCCCAGGAGAGAAAGGTGCTTGCGGGATTTGAACCGCCGACCCAGCACTTGCTGGTCGATGCTGCTAACCACTGGGCCACAGCTGCTAGCCATAAGCATGGCCTGCACCGAACTAAACTTATAAGTTACTCCCCAGTTAACAGCAATCCTAAATACGGTAGTTCATGGGAAAGAGGAGGCATGTGACCTGTTTTTACATATCTGTCTTTGACAAATATCTTTCACGCAGTGTGCTGCCCTTTTTCTGCGCTGTCACCCAGAGCTGTCGCTTTGCAGCTGCAGGGTTGCGGTAGGACAAGTGTCGTGTTTGTCGGCATGCTACTAGATGCGATTAGTTTGAGCTAGCGGTTAGAGCTGCCTTCTTGAAGCGTCAGTTTCTGCAGGTCGATTCCCTGTGAAGTCTCGTTTCGGCTGGCGTTTTTTAATGTATTTATAGAACAATAAATGGTGCGCTTAATTCTCCCATGCTTCTTGCAGATCTGTGGATAAGTCAAGAATTCTTTTTGCCAGGTCCCCTCCATCTGTAGTCACTGCGGTGCAGTGGTTAGAGCTCTCGCTTTGCAAATGCAGGGTTGCCGGTTCGAATCCCGATCTGCTGGAAGTCGTGAGGTGGAAATCCTGGAGTCAAAGGTAAGTGTTTTGCTTGGGTGTTGTTGGTGGGTGTTTTTCTCGAAGGATAGTTAAAAGTTAGTCAATAACTTTTAACTATCTAGCCATAAGCATGGCCTGCACCAAACTAAACTTATGAGTTACTCCCCAGTTAACAGCAATCCTGAATACGGTAGTTCATGGGAAAGAGGAGGCATGTGACCTGTTTTTACATATCTGTCTTTGACAAATATCTTTCACGCAGTGTGCTGCCCTTTTTCTGCGCTGTCACCCAGAGCTGTCGCTTTGCAGCTGCAGGGTTGCGGTAGGACAAGTGTCGTGTTTGTCGGCATGCTACTAGATGCGATTAGTTTGAGCTAGCGGTTAGAGCTGCCTTCTTGAAGCGTCAGTTTCTGCAGGTCGATTCCCTGTGAAATCTCGTTTCGGCTGGCGTTTTTTAATGTATTTATAGAACAATAAATGGTGCGCTTAATTCTCCCATGCTTCTTGCAGATCTGTGGATAAGTCAAGAATTCTTTTTGCCAGGTCCCCTCCATCTGTAGTCACTGCGGTGCAGTGGTTAGAGCTCTCGCTTTGCAAATGCAGGGTTGCCGGTTCGAATCCCGATCTGCTGGAAGTCGTGAGGTGGAAATCCTGGAGTCAAAGGTAAGTGTTTTGCTTGGTCGTTGTTTCTCGAAGGATAGTTAAAAGTTAGTCAATAACTTTTAACTATCTAGCCATAAGCATGGCCTGCACCAAACTAAACTTATGAGTTACTCCCCAGTTAACAGCAATCCTGAATACCGTAGTTCATGGGAAAGAGGAGGCATGTGACCTGTTTTTACATATCTGTCTTTGACAAATATCTTTCACGCAGTGTGCTGCCCTTTTTCTGCGCTGTCACCCAGAGCTGTCGCTTTGCAGCTGCAGGGTTGCGGTAGGACAAGTGTCGTGTTTGTCGGCATGCTACTAGATGCGATTAGTTTGAGCTAGCGGTTAGAGCTGCCTTCTTGAAGCGTCAGTTTCTGCAGGTCGATTCCCTGTGAAATCTCGTTTCGGCTGGCGTTTTTTAATGTATTTATAGAACAATAAATGGTGCGCTTAATTCTCCCATGCTTCTTGCAGATCTGTGGATAAGTCAAGAATTCTTTTTGCCAGGTCCCCTCCATCTGTAGTCACTGCGGTGCAGTGGTTAGAGCTCTCGCTTTGCAACTGCAGGGTTGCCGGTTCGAATCCCGAGAATCCCGATCTGCTGGAAGTCGTGAGGTGGAAATCCTGGAGTCAAAGGTAAGTGGTTTCTCGAAGCATCGTTAAAAGTTAGTTAATAAATGTGTCGTCATCCAGTCAGTGTGGGGGTGGTTCCAGAATGATAGGTGAAAGTTAGTTAATGGCGGGCGTGGAGAGAGTTGTCATGGAGAAGGGGATCAATTGAGTGGGGAGGCCGCTAGAGGGGAGGGGAGGGTGGCAGATAGGGTGTAGATGATACGGGTGGTAAGAATGGATAAGGGGATCAATTAAGTGGTGTGGCCAGGCTGGGAGAGTGGCAGATAGGGTGTAGATGATACAGGTGGTAAGAATGGATAAGGGGATCAATTAAGTGGCGTGGCTGCTAGAGGTGCAGGCAAGGTGGAAGAGTGGCAGATAGGGTGTAGATGATACAGGTGGTAAGAACGGATAAGGAGATCAGTTAAGTGGGGAAGACGCTAGAAGTGTGGGCAAGGTGCGAGAGTGACAGATAAGGTGTAGATGATACGGGTGGTAAGAATGGATAAGGGGATCAATTAAGTGGTGTGGCCAGGCTGGGAGAGTGGCAGATAGGGTGTAGATGATAAAGGTGATAAGGGGGTCAGTTAAGTGGGGAAGATGCTAGAAGTGTGGGCAAGGTGCGAGAGTGACAGATAAGGTGTAGATGATACAGGTGGTTAGAATGGATAAGGGGATCAATTAAGTGGGGTGTCCGCTAGAGGTGTGGCCAGGCTGGGAGAGTGGCAGATAGGGTGTAGATGATAAAGGTGGTTAGAATGGTTAAGGGGATCAATTAAGTGGGGTGTCCGCTAGAGGTGTGGCCAGGCTGGGAGAGTGGCAGATAGGGTGTAGATGATAAAGGTGGTAAAAATGGACAAGGGGATCAATTAAGTGGGGAGGTTGATAGAATGAGTTAAAGATAGCAGGGCAGTTATGAGGAGAAAGTGGGGTCATGGCAAGTGGAGCTTTCAGGGGATCAGTTGGAAAAAAAAGAAGGGGTTTGATGTTGGGAAGGTGACTTTTAACAACCATCTCCTTTTTTTTATTAACCTGGCTCCACCTTTTACTTCCACCAACTGATCCCTCCCACTCCACTTTCACCTTCCATTCTAGCCTAACCTACTCAGAACCCTTCCTGCAACTCAGTCTCCTCCCCTGGCCTTACCTATTCAGAAACCTCTCTGCCATGTGGTCTCCTCCCCCTGGCCTCAACTACTCTGGACACTCCCTGCCACTCAGACTCCTCCCATGGACTCAACTACTCAGCACCTCCCTGCCACTCCATCGCCAACCTCACCTGCTCAGAAACCTCTCTACCATGTTGTCTCCTCCCCCTGGCCTCAACTACTCTGGACACTCCCTGCCACTCAGACTCCTCCCCTGGACTCAACTACACAGCAACCCCCTTCCAGCCACTCTGTCTCTGCCCTCTAGCCTCACCTACTCAGAAACCTCTCTGCCATGTTGTCTCCTCCCCTGACCTCAACTACTCAGGACCCTCCCTTCCACTCAGACTCCTCCCCTGGCCTCAACTACTCAGCACCTCCCTGCCACTCCATCTCCAACCTCACCTGCTCAGAAACCTCTCTGCCATGTTGTCTCCTCCCCCTGGCCTCAACTACTCTGGACGCTGCCTGCCACTCAGACTCCTCCCCTGGCCTCGACTACTCAGGACCCTCCCTTCCACTAAGACTCCTCCCCTGGCCTCAACTACTCAGCACCTCCCTGGCACTCTGTCTGCGCCCTCTAGCCTCACCTACCCAGAAACCTCTCTGCCACTCCTCTGTCTGCGCCCTCTAGCCTCACCTACTCAGAAACCTCTCTGCCATGTTGTCTCCACCCCCTGGCCTCAACTACTCAGAAGCTCCTTGGCACTCTGTTGCCTCAACTACTCAGGACCCTCCTTGCCATTCAGTCACCTACCCTGGCCTCAACTATACAGACTCCTCCCTCCTCCTCACCTCTGTCACACAACACTAGTCTCCCAGTAGGAAGGATAGGGACAGGATTGTGAGGTGAACTTTGTGGCAACCAATTTATATATGTCAGTAGGGAGGGGGACATTTTTGTGGCACATATACATATGAGACTACAGGACCCATGCACTTTTCCCAGGAGAGAAAGGTGCTTGCGGGATTTGAACCGCCGACCCAGCACTTGCTGGTCGATGCTGCTAACCACTGGGCCACAGCTGCTAGCCATAAGCATGGCCTGCACCGAACTAAACTTATAAGTTACTCCCCAGTTAACAGCAATCCTAAATACGGTAGTTCATGGGAAAGAGGAGGCATGTGACCTGTTTTTACATATCTGTCTTTGACAAATATCTTTCACGCAGTGTGCTGCCCTTTTTCTGCGCTGTCACCCAGAGCTGTCGCTTTGCAGCTGCAGGGTTGCGGTAGGACAAGTGTCGTGTTTGTCGGCATGCTACTAGATGCGATTAGTTTGAGCTAGCGGTTAGAGCTGCCTTCTTAAGGAGATCAGTTAAGTGGGGAAGACGCTAGAAGTGTGGGCAAGGTGCGAGAGTGACAGATAAGGTGTAGATGATACGGGTGGTAAGAATGGATAAGGGGATCAATTAAGTGGTGTGGCCAGGCTGGGAGAGTGGCAGATAGGGTGTAGATGATACAGGTGGTAAGAACGGATAAGGGGGTCAGTTAAGTGGGGAAGACGCTAGAAGTGTGGGCAAGGTGCGAGAGTGACAGATAAGGTGTAGATGATACGGGTGGTAAGAATGGATAAGGGGATCAATTAAGTGGGGAGATGCAGATAGGGTATAGATGATACAGGTGGTAAGACTTGATAAGGGGATCAATTAAGTTGTGTGGCTGCTAGAGGTGCCGGCAAGGTGGTAGAGTGGCAGATAGGGTGTAGATGATACAGGTGGTAAGAATGGATAAGGGGATCAATTGAGTGGGGAGGCTGCTAGAGGTGTTGGGAGAGTGGGAGAGTGGGAGGCAGGGCTACATTATAGAGGTGTATTGGAGGAGTTAAAGATAGCAGGGGAGTTGTTGAGGAGAATGTGGGGTCAAGGCAGGTGGTGGAGCAGTTAGTGCTCATGGGTCAGAGTTCAGGGGGGACCTTTGGTGTGTGTGAGGAGCTGAGAATGGTGGGGTGTGAGGGGTTGAGTTGAATGGGGACCTCTGAAGTGGGGTGTGAGGGAAGAGGTCAGAATGGGGGACATCTGGGGTTGTGTGTGAGGTGTTGACTAAATATATGTCTCTCCCTTCCCTCTGTGCATGTGCAGCAGCTAATGCTGTGACTGTGTGCAATCTGATTGCCTTTGTGATTGGATTGTTGTCAAACTGTGATTTCTTGTAATTTGACAATTATAATATGTGATTCCATTGTGTGTATTTATCAGGGGTGTGTGACTTTCTGTGTCAGTGTTTGTCAGTGTGTGTGTCTGCCTTGCAGGGGAAGGTATGGGGATAGGTGAGTTGATGGAGTTAGGGTCCTCTGTCAAATAAACCACGCTGTTATTGTTTCTAGTGCATCTTCCATTGGTCAGCTTGATCAGGGCCCCAGCAAACTAGAGCAGGGAACATGGGTAATTTGAACAAGCCAATCAGAGGAAGGCCTATTGTCATAGTGGAAATGCATTGGGTTTTCTGTTCGGCATGTTCCATAGTTCCAATGTCGGCTTTGGTATAATCACATTGCACCCCAGTGATCAGCTCTGTTAGAGACAGTATGTATCAGCTCTAAAAGTTCTTACATTAGCACACATCCCAATTTAAGGAGTCTGCTTTTGGGCCATTGATGGGTGTGGTGTCAATTTCTATCTCATCCAATTATTTTAACAATATCTCTTTTGCCCTTTATACCAACCTCTCTCTCCACTGATAACCAAAACATACATCGTCATGATTCAGTTCGGAGGAACTGATGAATCAAACCCAAAATGGATTCATATATTCATAAACAGAGTCTTCAAATATATAGATTTTCCTAAAAGATTGTCACGATTTAGGACCAGCTCAGACGTATTCACCTGTACAGCTTCCTACCTGCGGTCCTCACGTCACCAATGGGAATATGAGGCTTCAGAAGGTAGTACAGCAACACATTTCCCCAATAAAGATACACATATGTGTCCCCAGTAGCCTAATCCTTTATATTCCATACCCCTTGTATACCTCTTTACAACAATGCCAACTGTATAATCATTACAGGAAAATAAACATTTCACAACTTGCTAGTATTGTTCACAGTCATTTCCCTCGTTTTTTTCCTTAGCCAATCACAAGAGTATATTATTATAAAGACATACTGGTCTGATACAAACCCCATAGGGACCCCCTGCCATCTATTAACCCCCTATTAACCCCTCATAAGCCCCAATTTATTTTTTTCAAACTAATAAAGTTATATATATATATATATATATATATATATATATATATATATATATATATAAATCTTTATATTTGTCAGATATATACTAGGATATACAGTATGTGAAAGGAGGATCAGTGATCATTGATTGGGTAACACAAACTAAAGGGGGGTTGGATTCAAAGTGCTAAAACATGCTAATTTATGGTTACTTTGGGAAATGCACCATTTTGAATTGTTTTACAACTGTATAATAATGTGGGTCAAAAATAACGTGTTATGCTCTATTTTGGAACACATTTACATGGTGTGTTTTCTTAAGGGACATTCTTGCTTCTGTTACCAAGGTCCTGGATCCTGTGTGAGGGGATAACAAACCTAAGTAAACCTACGGGTAGAATCGGTCTAGCAACCTTTTCAACAAGGAAGTAGGATGTGACAAGTATGATTATGTATAATCATATCTATCTATCTATCTATCTATATGCTTGTGTGTATATATATGAGCTGGGTCATCAAGACACAATTTTCGTCCCTATCTATGTATCCAATATGTATACACATAAACACATTCACATATAGATAGAAAAGAAAGATAGATAGATAGATAGATAGATAGATAGATAGATAGATAGATAGATAGATAGATAGATGGAATTCTTTCTATGATTTTTTAGACAGAAATTTATCAGAAGAATACGTCCTCATTTTCTTTGGAGGTTCCTACCATAGCTAAATTTCTCATCCTTGGGATAATACCAAGTATAAGAGCCTAAGACAAAAGACATTCATACATACTGAGCCTTTGAATTGTTATTGTATAAGGATGAATGTGTCTCTTACTTTTATTAACAGAATCTGAGAGTCATTTCATACTTAATTGTAGACATATAAGGAGTGTAAAACCCATCATGGTTGATTTATTGAATTTAGCTTTTTTTTTGTTGTACCAACTGGCTCAGTATCTAACACCTCTCCTAATAATTTGAAAGTTTTAATTTTTCCATTTTTTTTATAAATATATAAAGTTTGAGTTTTAATAATATGATTCATTTGGTCTGATGTGCCCAATTTCTTATATTGATCTATTAGTTATTACCCTGATATTGTCTTTACCAAACTACTTAGAACTAGCATCAGCATTATTATTATAGTTGCTCTCTTTCCTCCATTTTTCCAATTTATTACTACAACTTTTGCTGCTTTCTCTAATCGCTACCTATAAAATTCCTGGAAATCATTTTCCAATAATAATTCACTATTAGTAGCAAATTTAGTGGTAATACTGTTATCTAACTATACATTATAGAGAAACCCCAACATTTATAGGACTCTTGTATGTTTTCATATTTATAATTCAACACGGAACCTTAGATAACCCAGTTTTTTTGAGTCACAATGATAAGAGTGGGTTCCCTGGTAATCCTATGGCTAGGATTTAGTGCTTTCACCGCTGCACCAAGGTTCGATTCCAGTCAGGGAACCAAGAGGTCAAACCACCATGAAGCCGAGCAGGGTTGGGTCTGGTCAGTTGGATCTCCTAGATGGATGGGAGATCACCTAGGAATACCAGGAGCTGTATGCTGTGGCCCACTGGAGAAGAAACTGGTAACCCATTCCAGTATCTTTGGCAAGAAAGCCTTATGGATGGGCACAACCAGATATGTTATATTTCTTACAACGTCTGTATCAATGAGTTCCTGATAGTCATACATTTACAAACATACACCTTATATAGTGAAGTCCCCTAGGTCTACATATAGGGGGCAAACACTCTACACATACACTGCTAAGTTACATACCACCTTCTTCATCTAAACAAAACTTTCCAAAATATGTCATTACCTTACCCAAGACACAACTAAGATTCTAATACATTCTTTAATAATATCTCGTCTTGACTACTGCAACTCACTTCTCGCTGGCCTACCCATCTCCCATCTTTTCCCATTTTAATCCATAATAAACGCTTCCGCTAGACTCATCTATCGTGCACAATGTTCAGTATCTACAGCACCTCTCTTTCAAGCACTCCACTGGCTCTCCATGCCCTAAATCATGACCCTAACTTACAAAGCCCTCGGCAACGATGCACCCCCTTATATCTTTGCTCTGATCTCCAAATACTCCCCCACCCGCCCTCTTCATTTTGCTAATGACCTTCTTCTTTCCTCTTCTCTTATCCTCTCCTCTCATTCCTGCCTTCAGGATATTTCTCATGCTTCCCCTAATCTTTGGAACTCCTTACCTCGTTCCACTAGACTATCTTCCTGGCTCAAAACCTTCAAATACTCACAAAAAATGCATCTGTTTAAAGAAGCATATCATCTTCCACCTTAACTTGCAGAACGTATCTTTCACATTCCTGTACCTTACCCAAACCCTTTAGATTGCCCTCCCTCCTTTGCAACATGTTACTACTGCTATTGTTTTTGGCCTTCATCGTAACCCAGAAGATACTGATTACATGTTTTTCATGACCTAGAGAATGACTATAATTTTAAAAGACGGACACAGAAAGGTACACTATTTATTTATCTATTTACATTGTATAAAGTGCATAATTCCAGAATAGTAGATCATTGTTTTGATATATAGATGCAGGGGATAACATTTAGTTGAACAACATAATAGATTCAACATAGGCTGAGGTTTGAATTAGTTGTTGAAATAGTGCAAGGGTCAAAATCAGGGCTAAGAGTAAGAGGAGATCAGGAGTAATAGGGCAAGAGAATTTAGGTTGGAATAAGATAGGAAGTTGGTCAACATGCATTACATGAAATGGGAATTTATCCCAGAGAAGGAGTGCAAGGAAGCGGAAGAAACCGAAGCTGGATTGGACACAAAGTGGCAATAGGTCTGTAAGTATTGAAAGACATTTGGATCACATTTGAAGAGGAATAAGGCTGGAATTACTGAGGAAACGTATGGAGGATCTAGGCCACATAGTGATTTATAGACTAGGGTTAGGAATCTGAAAAAGCTGCCAGAGGAAGAATTTAAATTTATCAGAGTGGGGTTCATGCATGAACTAATTTTTATATACTGTCAAACAATAGCAGCTAATTAAATATTAACTTGGGTAAACAGTACATGCCAGCCTTGGAGGGACATTGTGCAAGGTTCAAATTTTGCTCCTCCTCAAAATTACCCAATCATCTGGTTCAACGTGTCAGCGATTTTGTTAATGTACCCCACCTTGGTGGGCCAATGGGAAGACTGCTGATCATGCCAGGGATTTCGAAAGAACCAGAAGGAAGAATGCCTACTTTCTATGGGAAAAAACATAGATGTGTTGGCTGGTTGACTACCAGCTGCTTGGTGTGACATAGAGGAAATTAGGGATGACATTGAGATTGTGGAGGAAATGAGAAAGTGCATATACACAGAGATAACTGTACACATAGTGAATTTTAATAACTTTACACAAGAATGGGCTATGGGGCACATGGCTGAGCTGATAGCTGTTAATAAAGACAGGATTTACCGCCCATACATACAGTCAGGAGCAACATACACAGTACCTGGCCCACTTTCTCAAGGGTTTACCCAAAACCATGGAAAGTCACTTGAAACAGAGGGTTACCACTGCTATATTGTGTTGGGAGCTGGAACACCTTTTGTTCTTAGCGTTAGCCGGCTAGATGGTGGTCGCAGTCACCTCTACCTTAGTAGCCCATAAAGGGCAAGTAGGCTACTTTTCTGTGATTTTGTGTACTGGGGCCCACAGGAAGACTAGTCATGCCAGTATTGTGGGCTTCCAAGACAAACTAGACTCCAGGCTACCTGACACCTCACTACTATACAGCATTACACACATGGGTGAGGAACATCAGATGGGTACCTTTAATATAACTGGTGGGCCCTTCCAGGATAGTTCTTCACCTGGACACCCTACTTACAGTGATGGATACTGGTAGTTTTGCCTGACTTTGCACAGGTCTCTTTATTTTATAAGGGGACTGAAGGTGGTAGTTGACACATAGTTTTAAAAGTTTGTGGTTGTTGCACATTTATTTGCGGAGGTGGAAGCTCTACGGAGCCTCACGCGGTTACAAACACCAACACAAGCGGCACTTTACCAATAATACGAAATGCAGGAAATTTACGGACTTAGCATACAAAAATACGAGAAGCGGAACTTAGAAAAAAATTCATTAAGACCTCGCAAATATAATACCTTAATGGCAGAACCGCGAGCACCGAAAACAGTCAAAACACAATAAATACACACAAAAAAGACATAAAAAGCTTACCCACAGCAAGGGGGGGGGGGGGGGGCATCCAGGACCTCTGCAAGGGAAGTTACACCTCATTTTAAGTCCAAATTCATGAGTTTAGAAACACGAAAATCCCCTAAGCAAGAGAAAAAAT
The DNA here is from genome assembly GCA_027410445.1 of Discoglossus pictus. Lineage (NCBI taxonomy): Eukaryota > Metazoa > Chordata > Amphibia > Anura > Alytidae > Discoglossus > Discoglossus pictus. Next base: position 67,372,318 of record CM050170.1, read on the forward strand.
GGCCGCTGAAAAAACGAAAACGAGGCTACAGGACCCTAAACACGCAAAACAGCACAAAACATATACAGCTTTTCGAGGAAGACGTACGAGGTAAATATACACTTTTAGTAAGGACGGAAAATCATACACACCATTGTAACACATACATTCGCGCCATTTCACTAACTTACACAATTCGGAAGTACACAGCTACACTAACGGCTTTCCCTCGCGCACGCAGCCTATTTACACTACACACTGCACACATTGCTGACACTTACACCTCAGCTCCAAAACCGTGCAAACCTACATTGTATGCTGCAGGAACATGAAAACAGATTGTCAGCTCTTCAGCACAATGCTTCCTGCATATATTACTTAGGAATCGGTAAAGTATATTAATTTATTCATTTATTAATTATTTCAGAGGCATACAACAATACATATACACAAAAATAGCCTCTAATAAAAAATAAAAAAAAACAACAGCCGCGCAATGAATGTTGAAGGCGCTCATTGCGATGCATGCGATGAGCGCCAAAGGTGCTCAGCGCAATCCTCGCAATAAGTGCCGAAGGTCCTCACTGTAAAAAAATTATAAAACAACATTTCCTGCCTTACGATTTCATGCCCGTCATTTATAATAATAATGACAGTATTAAATAATATATAATAATGACAGTATTATAATGGCTCATATGTGGTAGTTATAATAATATGGTGAGATACTGTAGTACTAATAATAATACCAATATATTGTAATAATAAGTTACATAAACTAATGTGCTATTTTTTTTAAATTTAAACAAACATAACATAAAAACAAACTCATACAAAAACTCTTGTTGCTAGAAGGACCAACAATCACAAGCTCTCTACAGACACACATGCACTCTACTTAGCTACAACAAAAGGAACAAGTAAATGTATGAATTCAGTAAAGAGAGTATATAAAGACTTAAGAGATTGAAACTTTTTCTCCACAGAAGCTCAGTATATAGGTCAGTAGATGCAGCCAATCTAGAAATAGCATCAATGGTAACTATTGATTTGTGAGAGCTACCATTACAACCATTAACAACAATTATTAAATAGTTCTAAAACATTAAATGATTATGTATTTGACAATTAATTCACTTGATTCTGACTGGCTTACATTAACCCACCTGCCCACCGCTCATATCTTTGAGCAGCACATACAAACATTACACCAAATCAAAAGCTGACATGTCAAACATGGACCAGACACTAAATATGTTATGGTGGATTAAAAAACTCTCCCCTGTAATCCAGGAAGGAAATAGAAGATTAATCTGAGTACATGTTCATGTCTCACACAGGTAAACAATTCTGGGTAGCGACATGAAAATGAGATACCATATTTTTGCCTCAGGTCCACTCTCTCCAGCCTCATTTTACTGTTGCCAGAACCAACCTCAATGATGAGTTCGAGGTAAGAGCGAAACTACAATCTGAGAGTCGGTTCTGGTACTATACTGTAATCCAAGGCTATGTCCTTAAACCTGCCTGAGAGCAGGGCCCATTGTCTTAAATGGATACCAATGTTAGTGATTGGGGTTTGAACCTCATTTGCATGACTTTAACTGCAGTGGAAATAGTTTTTACTGAGAATTTCCTTTGGAAAATAGGACATTTGGCCTGTATGAGACATCAGGGTCCCTAACAGAATGGGAGTCAGAAAGAACCTCATAAAAAAGCACTACAATCATCTAAGCCATAAAAAGAAGATATCTCAAAGGGCCACCCATTTCCTGAAAATTGTTTATTTGTTAAAAATCAAATTTTTAGACTGTTTTTACAATGATATCAGTGTTTTATGACATTTTAGGAACGGTAAGAACAGATAACAAATCAGAGAAACACTTAAGTCAATTTGGTGATACCAGAGGGTATAGATAACATAAAGGGCAGACCAATCCGTTGTCAATCCTATTCTCAGTCACGCAGTATCTTGTTGAAGAGGCTATGGCTTCTTTGACATTTCTCTATGACAAGAAAATATGTATTAGGATATTAGTTGCAGCAGTCCTCCCAAAGCTGTGGGACCATGGGATTCCACTTTGTGTTTGTATATATAGGTGAGAGATAGCTCAGTTTGTGTATATACTGGTGTTACTACAGCCCTGATGGGGAGAAGCTTGTAGTAAAGTGCTGTGGTACCTTTCATCCTCAAAGGAGCCTCTCCCTAGGGCAGTATAAGATGGACATGACACTCCTGGAATTTATGGTTTCCAGCCCAAGACTACCCATGTGATAATCTTGCTTTCCCTGTTTGGACTGTCTAGTGTCTGTAGACCCTTATCCCCAGTGAATACCTCTTGTGTCTGGGTACTTGGATATTGTGTGGCTAATTGCTTTTTATGCTAATGGTGTCCATGTCGAACAGGCCTGATGTTTTTAGAAGTACTCCTGCTTGCAAGGACAGGTCTACGAGTCCATTGTGACATTAACACAATGGGCCTTGCAGCATTGAAGACTTCTTGCCAAGTAATTATGTTAGCTGGCCTTTCTACCTTAATTACATTACCTTTTGTTACTCTGCACCCAGACTAATTGGATGACAGGGACCCTTTTGGTCTCCTACGTAAATAAGTTAATTACCCCTTTTGAAAGTATACAGGCATGTCAGCTGTATTTTTGAGGGGTCGGAAAGAGCTTTTTAATCACTTTTCCAGTCCAGCTTTGAAGGAATACTACATGACTGCTCTACACAGAACCTGAAGCAAATCTCCTTCCAGGAGAAACCCTAGCAATGATATACAGAAACCCAGGGGCAGATCTACCAGTGGCGCACATGGTGCAGTGTACTAGGGCCCTTCACTTTTGTTTGCATTCCATTTTGTGTGTATATACAAATGAGAGATAGCTCAGTTTGTATATATACTGTGAGGGATTGCTAATTGTGTGTATATACATTTGAGGGATTATTCAATAAATAAATACAGAAGAGAGAGAGCTCAGTGTATATAAAAAAGAGTGATAGCTCTGTGTTTCTATATATAGGTAATAGAAATCTGAGATATAGCACAGTGTGTGCATTTAAATTTGACGGATAGCTCAGTGTGTATATACAGGTGAGAGATATCACAGAGTTTAAGTAAGAGGTCAGTCGGTGAGAGATAGCTTAGTGTATAGATACAGGTTACAGATAGCTCTGTGTGTATATACACAGCTATACATCTTGGTGTTACATAGTTCATCACTTACTTATACTGTTCCGGTGTTACTTACATGTTTTGGTGGTTGTCATCTCACATATGTACTCTGCATCCGTCATCGTGTTATTGGTAGTATGTAGTGAGCTCTCGCTCATGAGGTCTGGGTAGGACTGTGTCACTGTGTTCGGGTATACCTCCTCAGGTATAAGCTGCCCATTCTTCTTCCATGTTAATTCTGGCGTAAAACCATTAAATTTGCAAACGACTGCCAGACGGTCATTAAAAAATACAGGTAAAAATGTATTGAGTTATTATATGGTTAAATATGGTTATTTTCATTATACAGTGGAGTTAAAGGACCACAAAAGTCATGATAACAGCTCTGCATAGTGTCAGTACAGTTACTGTGAATTTTTATAAAAATAAATAAGCACTCTTACCCGAGCAGCCTTTTTTTAAAAGTTCGCTCAGTGCAGCTCACTCTATGCAGACCCCATGGTAACCTAATGTAATGCCCTTCTTACCATGGGGTTCTATCTAGACTCCCATTGTATACTAAATAAATCCCTATATACAATTGGGGTCTTTACAGACCTTCATGGTAACCTAACTTAAAACATGACGTGCCTTGGGGGTCCACCAGGACACCCATGACCCCCAAGTTAAACACCATACTACACTATTAAAATTAACCCCCTCCAAGAAACTATTACAAAAAATCGAAATTACAAAAAATAAAAAACATAAATTACAAAAAAATAATAACTTCCTAAATTAGCAAATATATAAAAACCTAAACTTATCAAAAGTTATAAAAAATAAAAAAGGTAAAACAATTTTAAATTAAAAAAATGACAATTAAAATAAAAAATATAACAAAATAAAAATGAAAAAAAAAACTGTAAAAAAAAAATAACTTTATAATACTTACCTAGGCCTCATGATCATCGTAGCCCTAGTCCTCAATCTTCTGCCTTGGACCAGATGAGCTATCTGAGTTGATTGAAGAAATTCTGATCCTTTTCATTCTTGCTTGACATGCATGGTCCACTGTCATGATTCCCCTGAACCCCCTTTGGGGTCAGTAGAAGTTTAGTTGTTTAATATTCTTTTATGTTAAGTTGATTATCCTATATATGTTATGCTGTGTTATGTCATGTTCATTAATATGTAAAATGTTATGCTGTGCTGTTTTATATTATGTTGATTACCATATGTGTTTTATGTTAATTACTGTATGTTATGTTATGTTGCTTGCCTATGTGTGATTGGAGTGTGATGTGGGATTTTGTTTGCTGCATGTTGGGTCATTAAGAGTTAAATCTTTTAGAATGTTGTGTTGTCTGGCTGTAACTGTCACAGAGGGCAGTTAGGCAGTTGGCAGTTGAGTTTTGTCTGACTGACAGAGTGATGTATTGGTGTCTCTGAGGACAGTTGAGATAATGCTGGGTTGAATGTCTTAAAGCATATATATATATATATATGTTCCTAAGCCAAGGGAAGAAGACATATATTGAAGACAGATATGCTCCTATCTAAAAAGGGAGGTAAGAAGATAAACGCAATGACTGTATGAATGAAGTTGCTGTTATGATGCCTTATAGATGAGCCCTTGTCCACAGAAATAAAAACAGTTTCTGATTTCTTATAATGCTGAGCCTCCATTAATATTCTTAAAGACTACATCTAATTTAAGAGACATCAGCTGTCTTAGTGAAGAGATCAAAAGAATCTGGTAGATCTGCTGGGTAGGTTTGGCAATAACAGCCTTATCAAGCCCGACTGAGAAGCAGTAGATCGTGACAGCTGGTGGCAAGCGGTGGGATCTCTTCATCAATAAGCTAAGACAGCAGTAAGAAGAGGAGCCTCTATCCCAGAGGAGACAGGGCATTGTCTGCAGGCATGGCAGAGGTAAAGAAACGCACTAACCAGAGGGGACAGCAGAGGACCAGCAAGATGGACGCCAAGCAATGAAGGAAAGTGGCCCTTCTAGCAAAATGGAAGGCATTCCTGGGATTGTGGCCGGGTCATGAGCTGAGTGACTGGCTGTCGGATCTGGTGGGGCAACAGGTTGACCTGGAGCAGCAGTATGCAGCCTGGCTGGAAACAGTTGGGGTCCCCAGTGTGGAGCCCTGTTTTCACTTGGAGCTGGAGGAGGCACTGTGGGAGATTATGTATGGCAATCCAGACTGTGGCCTAGGCACTGCCCAGAGACAAATTAACTTACTTACAAAGCGCTGTGACTGCCTAGGACTACGGCATTGGTCTGATGAAGCTATTGAGCTATTTCCCTTGATCCAGCAGGAGTTACAGCTGGAAGTCGAATTTATAGACTTGCTGGATGAGGCATCTATGGAAGGACTTTGGCCACCAAGTTGGGAAGGGTCCTACCGGTCGGGCAGGAAGAAAGATTATGTGCCAGAGACTGAAGAAGTATCTGATAAAAATATGGACTACTTATGTCCTGAGAAAGATAAATTTGAATCAGATCGAGAATCATCCAAAAAACTTGACAGTGATAAAGGCTTTAGTGCGAAATCATCCACTGTAAAAGAAAAGAAGAAGAAAAATAAACGCTGTGATAAAAAGGAGAAAAAGTCCAAAGACTTAGTGTCTTTAAACATAACTGGGCCAGAAAACAAAGCCCCAACTGCAGCAACAAAGAGTGAGACTCTTCAGGTGCAAGATTTGATGAAACAGAATGAAGTTTCAAATGTTGAAATGCAGAAGTATCATGCACAGAAGACAGTCCAGTCTCAAACATCAGGCTTTGTTGAAGAACTGCAGAAAACTATTGCAGAAAAAGACAAGCAGATTAAACAGAAGGACGATTTATTGGTTTTGGCACATGCTAATGTTGCAAATAGCGGAGAGGAGCTTAAGGCTCTACAGAGAGAAAACATGTCCCTAAAAGCAGAAATCAATATGTTCCAGGGTTTGAAGAATGAGCATGTCGCTGCTGATCTTGCAATGGAACAGTTGCAAGGAAGTATCATTGAAAGAGAGGAGAAAATAAGATCTCTTGATGAGCAACTTCAGAATGAGCTGGAAAAAGTGTCCAACAAAGTTGAGGAAAACAAAGTTCTGCATAATCATAATAAGGACTTACAGAATGAACTGAAAGACAAAGAAACACAAATCCAGGATTGCAGCAGAAGTATGAAGAAAAAAATGATCAGTTAAGGAAGGAAGCAGATTCTTTGAAGAAACAAATGGAAAATAAAAACAAGACAATTGAAGAATTACAACAAGAAAACAAGTCTTTGAAAAATAAAATTACAAGAGAAAGCAAGCAGTGTAGTGTTCTTGAATCCGAGGTAAAGGAATTGTACATACAACTGGAAGATACTAAAATCAACCATGAGATAACACTCAACAATAAGCAAAAGGAAATAGATAATGCAAGGATTAGAGAAGAATGTCTTAACAAAGAGGTTGTTAGATTAAAAGGTGCTGCTGACGAAGCAATCAAAATACAGAAAGAAACAGATATCCATTGCCAGCATAAGATTGCTGAAATAGTTGCATTAATGGAAAAACATAAGCACCAGTACAATAAAATGGTTGAAGAAAAGGACATAGAATTAGGACACTACAGATCAAGAGTACAAGAATTAACATCCACTATAGCTTCTCTGGAAATGGATCTGTCTTGCAAAACTGATCAAGTAAACTCTCTTAAAGAGCAATTAAAACAGCAAATAGATGAGAAGAAAAAAAATGCAAAAGAGGCAGAAGAAGCCAAGATTTCCTTACAAAAAGAAATGAAACACAAAAATATACAGACATATTTCATGGAGACTCCCAAGCAGAATAATGAAAAAAGAGATTTCAAGAATCCAACATTACTTTCAAAAAAGTCCCAGCTGTTACTTTTGTCTGCTCACGTGGAAACAAACAAATTGTCAGATAAGAGTGATATATCTATTTGGTCTACATCAAGAACCCCAATATATACAACACAAAATAGTTATTCAGTAAAGACTCCATCTAAGTATGAGAAGCCTCCATCTAAATATGAAAAGCTGCAATATGAAAAAATAAATCCAGCGCAACAAGAATCTGCAAAGAAAAAAAAAGTTGCTTTGGAATCTGACTTTCACTTTGATAGCTATGAACCAACATATTTTATGGGTATATGTCAATATGATGGATTGCTTAAGCAGATTACCCGAACTATTCCCCATCCTTAACTGTTTTTATCATAAGGGATGTATTACCCACTTTTGGTCACATAGGCCCATGGACTGTTTTAGTCATAACCGGACTGTTGTTGGGACTGGCCTGGTTGGGGAGGTTTGTCCTGGCATGGGATCCACTGGAGTCACTTTCAGAATTGTTTATTGCCCTGGACATTGTACAGAAGAAAAAGAACAAAAACCTGCTCTGCACATTCAAAATAAGGACTCGGGCAGGGGGAGGCCTAGGGCAATTGTTTTCCACATTTGTCCCAATGGAGTTGAGAAGCCCAGCAACCAAGACATGGACTTATGCATGGACTACATTTTTGCTGCATACCGTTGTTCATCTGATAGAGATGATCATCGGGATGCTGCATTTTAAAAGGGGGGAGTAGTTGTCTTGATTCCACTGAACCCCCTTTGTGGTCAGTAGAAGTTTAGTTGTTTAATATGGTTTTATGTTAAGTCGATTATCCTATATATGTTATGCTGTGTTATGTCATGTTAATTAATATGTAAAATGTTATGCTGTGCTGTTTTATATTATGTTGATTACCATATGTGTTTTAAGTTAATTACTGTATGTTATGTTATGTTGCTTGCCTATGTGTGATTGGAGTGTGATGTGGGATTCTGTTTGCTGCATGTTGGGTCATTAAGAGTTAAATCTTTTAGAATGTTGTGTTGTCTGGCTGTAACTGTCACAGAGGGCAGTTAGGCAGTTGGCAGTTGAGTTTTGTCTGACTGAGAGAGTGATGTATTGGTGTCTCTGAGGGCAGTTGAGATAATGCTGGGTTGAATGTCTTAAAGTATATTTATATATATATATGTTCCTAAGCCAAGGGAAGAAGACATATATTGAAGACAGATATGCTCCTATCTAAAAAGGGAGGTAAGAAGATCACCGCAATGACTGTATGAATGAAGTTGCTGTTATGATGCCTTATAGATTAGCCCTTGTCCACAGAAATAAAAACAGTTTCTGATTTCTTATAATGCTGAGCCTGCATTAATATTCTTAAAGACTACATCTAATTTAAGAGACATCAGCTGTCTTAGTGAAGAGATCAAAAGAATCTGGTAGATCTGCTGGGTAGGTTTGGCAATAACAGCCTTATCAAGCCCGACTGAGAAGCAGTAGATCGTGACATCCACATCTTCTGGGCCAAGAAAGGGTCAGGAAAGGGCACTCCATAAAAAATCCTGTTGCTCTAAAAAAATGAACTTTAATAACAAAGAAGGTGCTCCCCTGCTGCAAATTGCATTTGCTGCACTTTCAGTGGCATAAATATGGTTGTGCTCATCAAGATATTTTATCTATATATATTTGTTTTTACCACAGCATCTCAACAATGTTTTCATTCTGGAAGGTGGTCCAACAGGTGCTCAATGGCGTTCAAGTCCTGGGAATTTGGAGGCCAGGGAAGTACTCCCGGACAAATTTGGTGGTATGACATGTTGCATTGTCCTACTGGAAGATCCTATACGCTTCAGGTAAGACAGTCAACATGTATGGGTGTACTTGATCTGCAAGAGTTGATAGATAACCCAATCAGTTGAGAGTGTCTTCCAGAGGTATTAGTGGACCCAGGCAATGACATGAAAGCACTCCCAGGGCCATAATTCCACAGCCACCAGCTTGTGTTCTTCTAACAATAGCAGCAAATGTTTGTTCTTAGAGGTTTTGCACCTGACACACCAGTCAGACAAGTCAATCCAGTCGATGGAGCAAAAAACATGACTTATCAGAAAAAGCGACACTTTTCAAATCAGAAGAGGTCCAATTCTGGTACTGTTGTGCAAAATGAAGCCATTTCTGACAATGAACCCTCATCATCAATGGTGCAGTGAACAGCTGTTTGTTTCCGAGCACCATACCCAACAGGGTTAGCTGTACTGTCATTTTAGACACATTGCCTGGTAGCCCTATGGTTCATTTGGATGGTGAGTAGCTCAACTGTAGCATGGTGGTTGGTCCTCACATACCTTTGCAGCCGATTTTCACCTCTGACATCAATGGCACGTGGTGCTCCTCAGTTTCCATGACGTTTATTCGCAATGTGTCATTTGTCTAGTCACGGTACACTTTAACCACAGCAGCACGAGAGCTGTTTACAAACTGCACTGTTTCATAAATACTGCCACCTTTGACCCAAAAGCTAATGATCATCCCCTTTTCAAAGTTGGATAAATTGCATATTTTACCCATGGCAAAGATGGTTGATATCACATAATATACTCATCAAGCCAGCCCATGACACATGCCGTATTTTATTGGCTGTGCACTGTTGACATCAAAAGTAGGCTCAGGTCATAATAATATGACTCCACCCTGTATAGAAACTTTGATATTACGTACTGTATGTGTGTATGGAGGAGACACCTAAGAAGTCTTTGCCTCTGGCCAACTCAGATGGAAATCTAGGCTAACTTAGCGATAGCTCTTCACTTATAGATAGATGTATTAGATAGCTCTATAGATACTTACTCCGTCCTTGTGATTGTTTCATGTTTATATTATTGGTAGTCACATGACAAATGTAAATTGTGCCTTCCTTCATGTGCCTGGTATTGACTGACATTGAGGACAAGTAGTACTGATCCTGAATGGACATTGTTCTCTCCAGTTCCTCTTCAGGGACCAGTTGTCCATTTCTGTACCAGATCATGGAAATATTACTAGGGTCCTGTCCCAACAACAAGCATCTCATCTGCAGGAAGTCATCATTATCTGTGAATAAAATATGTAAAATGTTTTTTTTTTTTTTTTTTGACTTTTTGACCATTATTTTAAGGGACATTGTTTACCAAGATTAGCCACACCCTCTAAAAGTGTATACATTTCTACAATCGTGTTTATGTTTTGTTAATATATTGTTGATCATATTCAAGGCTCCCCCATGCTGCTCTTTACCAATGTACATGTGTCTTCTATACCCACAGTGGTATTGTAGAAAGAATGAAAAATTATTTAATTTTTAGTGAATCTGTTTATACAGTGTATGTATTATCATTAACTGGACTTTTGTAAGGCCACTGGGCCATATTCAATTTGAAGCCTGCAACTCAATCGCAGACAGCCGAATGTCTGCAGGTGTGTTGCTGGCTCCCGTTCGTCTCCGACAAACCCGCAAGATAAAAAATTATGAAAATGAATGCCAATACTGTTCTAGTCCATGTGGGCGGCCTGATATGTATTAACTCATTTATAGCCGAGATCAATTTATCCCCGAAATTACACATAAAAATGAATCTTATATACTGCCAATTTGAGGGTTTGAGACTGTTGTGCCATGAATTCTAATGTCTATCATTTTTTTTTTTTTGCATTTACAGTGCAACGAACAGGTGTTTAACCCCCTTGCGTGTCCTCTAGCACTCATAGGATTTTCTCCTTCATTTGCCATTTATGGGTGTGAAAACATTTGCAGGCTTGGGGAAATTGAACAATTGAATAGCAATTTGCGATTTTAGCCTTGCAAATGTAACACATCAAAAGCTTCTGGAGGCTGTAAGTTACAAGTTTAACCATCGGCATTTTTTCAAGGCTGTAAATCGGAAGCCGATCGGAGCCCGTCAAAAAGACGCCAATTGAATAGCAAATTAGCTTGCCACCTCACTTACGGGCTACTGGATCTCCCGAAACCTCAATTGAATGAGGCCCCTATGTTCACAATGTATTTGTAGGATGCAAGAAGTTTTCTTCATTAGATAGGCTCACTGGGTATTTATTTATGCCATCACATGTTTCTACTGTTATGTTAATCTCTGCTAATCAAGACAGAATACAACTTGTACATAGTTGGCTTACAAAGTATATTAAAAGGTCACCTGCAAAGACCTATATAAACACACTGACTGACCTGAGCAATGTAGATAGGTTACTCACCACTATATACACTTGACAACTGCAGGTATATTAAGAGGGTGATGCTGATTGCCACAATCCAAATAAATCTGCTATTTTGTCTTCTGATATTCATATTGAGAAAACTGTATGTTGTTTCTACAGATGAGATGTAGCTCTTGCCGTTGAATAAAAAGACAAAGAAACTAGAAGATAATGGAAGGTAAACTAAAAAAAAGGAAATGTTAGTGTAGTTAACTTAATAACCTTATTTCCTTCCAATCGTAATGTAACAACTTTGTACTTGTCCCATGACATGTCTTTACTTACCCTAAGAATATTATGGCCTTTCATAGACACCTAGATGTTTCCCTTCCAGATTACAGGCAGTAAATGTTGAAGATATATAGCTGTATATCAAGGTACAATAAAGAGTTATTGATGTGGGATACACGCTACAGACTTTATTTATTTTTAGAACTCTTTTACTCTTTTAGTTCCTGTGCTAAGATCTCTCATTGTTTCTGCTGGTGAGGTGGATGAGGATCCTATGGGAAGAATTGCAATTCAACTTTTTTGTTTTGTTTTCTGGAATCAGAAACTCTCATCTTTTATTGTTATAGACAGTTAACTTGTGTTTTACTACAAAAAACATCCAATTAGTTTAAATGATCCTGGGGAATTAGTGGTGCCTCATGGACCTCCTCTTTTTGGCAATGAGTATTTCGGCTTCTATGAACGCCAAATTCTTGTCTACTATAACCTGAACCATTTTACACCTTTCTACCTCTACAATCCTCTCTTTTATCACATTTTCCCTTTCCACTCCCCATTTATTATGGGGTCCATACACCAGTATACTTGCCACCCCCGATGGCAGCATTTACCACACTACAGGAAAAACAACTAACAATGTTCTGATGTTCCTGGAAGTTAAATGACCACTTTATTGTATTTATAAAGTGCTCTGTAAATATCAGTTAAGAGGTATTTTATTAATAATAACAAAGTTGTTCGGTATTTTATTCATGTCCCTAAACTATATGTGTTCCTTATCTCTCCATCTCCTGCATGATGTATGGTCTGTACAGTGGGAGCCACCAAGAGGCCAATACTCCCCAAACGGGCATACCTTACTTGCAGTATGATTGTGGGAGTGAATAAAAAGTGTATTTGTGTACTTTGCTGGCAGCTCATGCTACAATACAGTCTGTTACGAATGTGTATTTTACAGGTTGGTCTCAAATGGTTTTCAATGTGGTACTTCCCCTTGGGCGGCTTCAACACCTTAGACAATACATCATTCAGAGGGTGGAGAGATAAGGAGCTCATTCGACCTGGGGAATGATTTGTAAAAAAGTAATTCATTGTTTAAATGCACAGTAAAATAGGCTTAACCTACCTAACAGTGTTTTTGAGACTAAAGTGGCCCTTAATTTTTTCTTTTACTTATCTTAAATTGGTTTGAGAAAAAATTAAAATCAACATCCACATGAAATAATAAAATACTTTGATAATGAGATAAAAAAGCAATGTTTGTTAAAAAGAACAAATATGTACAATGTCGTAAATTTTCATGGTAAATAGAGCACCATACCCACCTATTATTCACATTATATGGTCATCCATTTCCACTTACTAATTATCATTATAAACATACTCAAACACTTATAGTATGCCTCTTTTAACATATAAAAGTTAAAGCCTTTCTCCTGTTAAATTGAAATACTTCTCTAAGTTGGTAAATGTAATTTTTTCAAGTCAAAACTTGGAAACACTGAATTAACAAATATTTTCTCATGGGCAAGAAAGACCTTCAGAATGTTACTTTTAAGATAGTGGGCTCTCACACAGGTGGCAAGATTAGCACACAATGGTGTTGCCTCTCAGAAAAATATTTTGGCATCTAATTAAAATCGACGTCATATATTATAGCCAGATTATTATAACCAGAGAACTCCCAAGTGGCTAGAAGCAGACATTCACAGTATTTTTATAAATATATTAATATACATGAAAGAGGCAAGTAACTAATTGGGATTGGTGGAAACTAACCTTGTGACAAGGAGAAATAAAAAGTTATCAGAAGCAGGGAGAGAAAATTCTGGGTCTTTTGGCCTTTTGCTGTTTTCCCTGAGTCTTTCCTGCTATTGCCTGAGCTTTACTCTATACCATTCTCTATCTTATCTGATGGTCCTGTCTGCGGACAAACTTGACTATCATCCTTGTCATAAACTTATGCCCCCTTCAAATCTTCCCTAATATGTATTACTATATCTGACTATATCAAATTATATTCTATCTCCACTACTCTTTCTAACAATCCAATCACACAAAGTGAGAAGGGATCCTCCAGTGACAGGTGTTATCCTGAAATTCTACACAGAGGTAATGTATAAAATGGTGTTAACTATCTAATTTGTAGTAGAGTAAAACTTAGCCCGTGTATCACAATCCTTCTGTTACCCTTTTGTGAGTGGTCACAGACCCAGACAAATTAGCATCTTCATTCTGGACTGTAGACATTAATCAATATTTTAAACTGTGCCCATATCCCCTAAAACCGACTGATTGACTTTATTCAATAATATAACTGTTTAACTCTGTTACAAGATCAATTATTAAAAAATCCACACAACAAACCACACTGAGCAGTACTCAACATATATAATCTTGTATCACACAATCAACAAAACTTTCTTACATTGTTATTGATTGAATTGACCGATTTGATAAATTAAATTAAATGTAATCAATTCTGATGTATGACCAACAACCAAATAATAGCTTGCCAACAACTAAATACAAAGGTTAATTAGCTTGCAGCCTTTCATACAATATAATCATTTTTAATACATATTGCTTCAATATATTTATATATTCTAACTGCATATAAAGTGTAATACTATATATATTGCTTTCATGGAGTAATAGGTTATATTGCTAATTATTAATATCATATATATAACAAATAGACAGCTGATTGTTTATACACTGATTATACACTGATTTCTGTATTGCACTAACCAAATATAGACAGACTGTTAGCCAAACTTCATAAGGTTATATACAATGTTTATATACTCCTATAGTGAACTACCCAAACATAGATTATATTAAAATAAATTGTTAATCCATATTACATAAGTTTGTATACATTGCTTATTGATTGCTGTATTGATCTAACCAAATATAAAGTGTGTTAAGACTAACTGTTATCCAATCATCTAAAGAGATTGTAACACAGGTCAGATTGTATATTGTGATCTAACTAAATATAAAAGCTTACCAGTGTAAACACATATTTTTTTTATCCTTGATATTTACTGTTATACTAATAAAAGCTAATTCTTTACACAGCGTATACTTGTCATAACGTGATCTTTAAACATAATCAATCTATAAACTGTAATATTTTAAGAAGCTATATTTAATCAATACAGTGTAATATTTACGTAATATCAATTGCATGACAACAATAATCAATACTACATAGTTTTCAAATGATACATAGCATTAGTTGTACAGTACCTCTGAGTAATTTAGTTAGACATAAAAGTCTAAAGTCGAGCTAGATAATATTCAGATGATCCCCCAGATGCGTCTTCTGTAATAAGTGGAAGGAATTGAATAGTTGCTCTGGCGTATCTTGGTTGGACATGAGCTCCTGTGCTTTGAGTGCTAATCACAGACCTGTAGAGAACATAAAGAGCAGTGTTTGTAGGTATAATGTTTATTAAGAAACAGAAAATAGCAATAATAATGAGCTCACAAAGTAACAAAAACAGACGCCATTACATCCTTGTGACAGCATCAAGATGTAGATTTTCAAATATTGATATTTTTTCACATGATTATGACCTGATCATACCACAGCATCAACTCATGATGTAGTACACAAGCCAAAGACTGTTTTATAATACATTTAAAAGAATATTCCTCCCAGCATTTCGCGAAGCAAGGCGAGCCGCCAACCACGCGGGACTTGGGCTGCAATGAGCGCTCATTGTACTGTGAGGCGAGCAGTTGAGGCACGTAGGACTTAGTCTGCAATGAGCGCTCATTGCACTGCGAGGCAAGCAGTTGAGGCACGCGGGACTTAGTCTGCTATGAGCGCTCATTGCACTGCGAGGCAAGCAGTTGAGGCATGCGGGACTTGCAATCCGTACGACTTAGGACCAAAACCCGTACATGCACTGTGAGCCTCGTCAAATTACGACTTTAAACAACAAAGGAATACAGATGTCGCGAATAGTTCGCTGGCGGACTGTTCCCGGCGAACATAGCATGTTCGCGTTCGCGGCGAACTGCGAACATATGCAATATTCGACCCGCCCCCTATACTTTATCATTGAGCAAACTTTGACCCTGCAACTCACAGTCAGCAGACACATTCCAGCCAATCAGCATCATACCCTGCCTTCCACACCCTTCTACCTCATGGAAAGCAGCCATTTTGGAATCATAACTAACTTGCACCTTAACACCTAACCCTAACACCCCTTACACTTATCCTTAACACCCCTTACCGTAACCCTAACAACCCTCACACTTATCCCTAACACCTAACCCTAACATCCCTCACCCTAACACCTAACCCTAATACCCCCTTACACCTATCCCTAACACCCATCACCCTAACACCTAACCCTAACACCCCCCACACTTATCCCTAACACCCCTCACCCTAACACCTAACCCTAATACTAATACACTCTTACACTTATCCCTAACAGCCCTTACCCTAACCCTAACATCCCTTACCCTAACACCCATCACACTTATCCCTAACACCCCTTACCCTAACCCTAACACCCCTCACACTTATCCATAACACCCATCAACCTAACACCTAACTCTAACATTCTCACACTTATCCCTAAGACCTAACACCCCTCACACTTATTCCTAACATGCCTCACCTTAACACCTAACCCTAATACCCCCTTACCCTAACACACATCACACTTATCCCTAACACCCCTTACCCTAACCCTAACACCCCCCACACTTATCCCTAACACCCCTTACCCTAACACCTAACCCTAATACCCCCTTACACTTATCCCTAACAGCCCTTACCCTAACACATAATCCTAACATCCCTTACCCTAACACCCCTCACACTTATCCCTAACACCCCTTACCCTAACCCTAACACCCCTCACACTTATCCATAACACCCATCAACCTAACACCTAACCCTAACATTCTCACACTTATCCCTAAGACCTAACACCCCTCACACTCATTCCTAACATGCCTCACCCTAACACCTAACCCTAATACCCCCTTACAATTATCCGTAACAGCCCTTACCCTAACACCTAACCCTAACATCCCTTACCCTAACACCCATCACACTTATCCCTAACACCCCTTACCCTAACCCTAACACCCCTCACACTTATCCATAACACCCATCAACCTAACACCTAACCCTAACATTCTCACACTTATCCCTAAGACCTAACACCCCTCATACTTATTCCTAACATGCCTCACCCTAACACCTAACCCTAATACCCCCTTACACTTATCCCTAACAGCCCTTACCCTAACACCTAACCCTAACATCCCTTACCCTAACACCCATCACACTTATCCCTAACACCCCTTACCCTAACCCTAACACCCCTCACACTTATCCATAACACCCATCAACCTAACACCTAACCCTAACATTCTCACACTTATCCCTAAGACCTAACACCCCTCATACTTATTCCTAACATGCCTCACCCTAACACCTAACCCTAATACCCCCTTACCCTAACACACATCACACTTATCCCTAACACCCCTTACCCTAACCCTAACACCCCCCACACTTATCCCTAACACCCCTCACCCTAACACCTAACCCTAATACCCCCTTACACTTATCCCTAACAGCCCTTACCCTAACACATAATCCTAACATCCCTTACCCTAACATCCATCACACTTATCCCTAACACCCCTTACCCTAACCCTAACACCCCTCACACGTATCCATAACACCCATCAACCTAACACCTAACCCTAACATTCTCACACTTATCCCTAAGACCTAACACCCCTCACACTCATTCCTAACATGCCTCACCCTAACACCTAACCCTAATACCCCCTTACCCTAACACACATCACACTTATCCCTAACACACCTTACCCTAACCCTAACACACCCCACACTTATCCCTAACACCCCTCACCCTAACACCTAACCCTAATTCCCCCTTACACTTATCCCTAACAGCCCTTACCCTAATACATAATCCTAACATCCCTTACCCTAACACCCCTCACACTTATCCCTAACACCCCTTACCCTAACCCTAACACCCCTCACACTTATCCATAACACCCATCAACCTAACACCTAACCCTAACATTCTCACACTTATCCCTAAGACCTAACACCCCTCACACTCATTCCTAACATGCCTCACCCTAACACCTAACCCTAATACCCCCTTACAATTATCCCTAACAGCCCTTACCCTAACACCTAACCCTAACATCCCTTACCCTAACACCCATCACACTTATCCCTAACACCCCTTACCCTAACCCTAACACCCCTCACACTTATCCATAACACCCATCAACCTAACACCTAACCCTAACATTCTCACACTTATCCCTAAGACCTAACACCCCCCACACTTATCCCTAACACCCCTCACCCCAACACCCCTCACACTTATCCATAACACCCATCAACCTAACACCTAACCCTAACATTCTCACACTTATCCCTAAGACCTAACACCCTCCACACTTATCCCTAACAACCCTCACCCCAACACCCCTCACACTTATCCATAACACCCATCAACCTAACACCTAACCCTAACATTCTCACACTTATCCCTAAGACCTAACACCCCTCATACTTATTCCTAACATGCCTCACCCTAACACCTAACCCTAATACCCCCTTACAATTATCCCTAACAGCCCTTACCCTAACACCTAACCCTAACATCCCTTACCCTAACACCCATCACACTTATCCCTAACACCCCTTACCCTAACCCTAACACCCCTCACACTTATCCATAACACCCATCAACCTAACACCTAACCCTAACATTCTCACACTTATCCCTAAGACCTAACACCCCCCACACTTATCCCTAACACCCCTCACCCCAACACCCCTCACACTTATCCATAACACCCATCAACCTAACACCTAACCCTAACATTCTCACACTTATCCCTAAGACCTAACACCCTCCACACTTATCCCTAACAACCCTCACCCCAACACCCCTCACACTTATCCATAACACCCATCAACATAACACCTAACCCTAACATTCTCACACTTATCCCTAAGACCTAACACCCCTCATACTTATTCCTAACATGCCTCACCCTAACACCTAACCCTAATACCCCCTTACACTTATCCCTAACAGCCCTTACCCTAACACCTAACCCTAACATCCCTTACCCTAACACCCATCATACTTATCCCTAACACCCCTTACCCTAACCCTAACACCAATCACACTTATCCATAACACCCATCAACCTAACACCTAACCCTAACAGTCTCACACTTATCCCTAAGACCTAACACCCCCCACACTTATCCCTAACACCCCTCACCCTAACACCTAACCCTAATACCCCCTTACCCTAACACACATCACACTTATCCCTAACACCCCTTACCCTAACCCTAACACCCCCACACTTATCCCTAACACCCCTCACCCTAACACCTAACCCTAATACCCCCTTACACTTATCCCTAACAGCGCTTACTCTAACATATAATCCTAACATCCCTTACCCTAACACCCATCACACTTATCCCTAACACCCCTTACCCTAACCCTAACACCCCTCACACTTATCCATAACACCCATCAACCTAACACCTAACCCTAACATTCTCACACTTATCCCTAAGACCTAACACCCCTCACACTCATTCCTAACATGCCTCACCCTAACACCTAACCCTAATACCCCCTTACCCTAACACACATCACACTTATCCCTAACACACCTTACCCTAACCCTAACACCCCCCACACTTATCCCTAACACCCCTCACCCTAACACCTAACCCTAATACCCCCTTACACTTATCCCTAACAGCCCTTACCCTAATACATAATCCTAACATCCCTTACCCTAACACCCCTCACACTTATCCCTAACACCCCATACCCTAACCCTAACACCCCTCACACTTATCCCTAAGACCTAACACCCCTCACACTCATTCCTAACATGCCTCACCCTAACACCTAACCCTAATACCCCCTTACAATTATCCCTAACAGCCCTTACCCTAACACCTAACCCTAACATCCCTTACCCTAACACCCATCACACATATCCCTAACACCCCTTACCCTAACCCTAACACCCCTCACACTTATCCATAACACCCATCAACCTAACACCTAACCCTAACATTCTCACACTTATCCCTAAGACCTAACACCCCCCACACTTATCCCTAACAACCCTCACCCCAACACCCCTCACACTTATCCATAACACCCATCAACCTAACACCTAACCCTAACATTCTCACACTTATCCCTAAGACCTAACACCCCTCATACTTATTCCTAACATGCCTCACCCTAACACCTAACCCTAATACCCCCTTACACTTATCCCTAACAGCCCTTACTCTAACATATAATCCTAACATCCCTTACCCTAACACCCATCACACTTATCCCTAACACCCCTTCCCCTAACCCTAACACCCCTCACACTTATCCATAACACCCATCAACCTAACACCTAACCCTAACATTCTCACACTTATCCCTAAGACCTAACACCCCTCACACTCATTCCTAACATGCCTCATTCTAACACCTAACCCTAATACCCCCTTACCCTAACACACATCACACTTATCCCTAACACACCTTACCCTAACCCTAACACCCCCCACACTTATCCCTAACACCCCTCACCCTAACACCTAACCCTAATACCCCCTTACACTTATCCCTAACAGCCCTTACCCTAATACATAATCCTAACATCCCTTACCCTAACACCCCTCACACTTATCCCTAACACCCCTTACCCTAACCCTAACACCCCTCACACTTATCCATAACACCCATCAACCTAACACCTAACCCTAACATTCTCACACTTATCCCTAAGACCTAACACCCCTCACACTCATTCCTAACATGCCTCACCCTAACACCTAACCCTAATACCCCCTTACAATTATCCCTAACAGCCCTTACCCTAACACCTAACCCTAACATCCCTTACCCTAACACCCATCACACTTATCCCTAACACCCCTTACCCTAACCCTAACACCCCTCACACTTATCCATAACACCCATCAACCTAACACCTAACCCTAACATTCTCACACTTATCCCTAAGACCTAACACCCCCCACACTTATCCCTAACAACCCTCACCCCAACACCCCTCACACTTATCCATAACACCCATCAACCTAACACCTAACCCTAACATTCTCACACTTATCCCTAAGACCTAACACCCCTCATACTTATTCCTAACATGCCTCACCCTAACACCTAACCCTAATACCCCCTTACACTTATCCCTAACAGCCCTTACCCTAACACCTAACCCTAACATCCCTTACCCTAACACCCATCATACTTATCCCTAACACCCCTTACCCTAATCCTAACACCCATCACACTTATCCATAACACCCATCAACTTAACACCTAACCCTAACATTCTCACACTTATCCCTAAGACCTAACACCCCCCACACTTATCCCTAACACCCCTCACCCTAACACCTAACCCTAATACCCCCTTACCCTAACACACATTACACTTATCCCTAACACCCCTTACCCTAACCCTAACACCCCCCACACTTATCCCTAACACCCCTCACCCTAACACCTAACCCTAATACCCCCTTACACTTATCCCTAACAGCCCTTACCCTAATACATAATCCTAACATCCCTTACCCTAACACCCATCACACTTATCCCTAACACCCCTTACCCTAACCCTAACACCCCTCACACTTATCCATAACACCCATCAACCTAACACCTAACCCTAACATTCTCACACTTATCCCTAAGACCTAACACCCCTCACACTCATTCCTAACATGCCTCACCTTAACACCTAACCCTAATACCCCCTTACCCTAACACACATCACACTTATCCCTAACACACCTTACCCTAACCCTAACACCCCCCACACTTATCCCTAACACCCCTCACCCTAACACCTAACCCTAATACCCCCTTACACTTATCCCTAACAGCCCTTACCCTAATACATAATCCTAACATCCCTTACCCTAACACCCCTCACACTTATCCCTAACACCCCTTACCCTAACCCTAACACCCCTCACACTTATCCATAACACCCATCAACCTAACACCTAACCCTAACATTCTCACACTTATCCCTAAGACCTAACACCCCTCACACTCATTCCTAACATGCCTCACCCTAACACCTAACCCTAATAACCCCTTACAATTATCCCTAACAGCCCTTACCCTAACACCTAACCCTAATATCCCTTACCCTAACACCCATCACACTTATCCCTAACACCCCTTACCCTAACCCTAACACCCCTCACACTTATCCATAACACCCATCAACCTAACACCTAACCCTAACATTCTCACACTTATCCCTAAGACCTAACACCCCCCACACTTATCCCTAACAACCCTCACCCCAACACCCCTCACAATTATCCATAACACCCATCAACCTAACACCTAACCCTAACATTCTCACACTTATCCCTAAGACCTAACACCCCTCATACTTATTCCTAACATGCCTCACCCTAACACCTAACCCTAATACCCCCTTACACTTATCCCTAACAGCCCTTACCCTAACACCTAACCCTAACATCCCTTACCCTAACACCCATCATACTTATCCCTAACACCCCTTACCCTAATCCTAACACCCATCACACTTATCCATAACACCCATCAACTTAACACCTAACCCTAACATTCTCACACTTATCCCTAAGACCTAACACCCCCCACACTTATCCCTAACACCCCTCACCCTAACACCTAACCCTAATACCCCCTTACCCTAACACACATTACACTTATCCCTAACACCCCTTACCCTAACCCTAACACCCCCCACACTTATCCCTAACACCCCTCACCCTAACACCTAACCCTAATACCCCCTTACACTTATCCCTAACAGCCCTTACCCTAATACATAATCCTAACATCCCTTACCCTAACACCCATCACACTTATCCCTAACACCCCTTACCCTAACCCTAACACCCCTCACACTTATCCATAACACCCATCAACCTAACACCTAACCCTAACATTCTCACACTTATCCCTAAGACCTAACACCCCTCACACTCATTCCTAACATGCCTCACCCTAACACCTAACCCTAATACCCCCTTACACTTATCCCTAACAGCCCTTACCCTAACACCTAACCCTAACATCCCTTACCCTAACACCCATCATACTTATCCCTAACACCCCTTACCCTAAAACTAACACCCCTCACACTTATCCATAACACCCATCAACCTAACACCTAACCCTAACATTCTCACACTTATCCCTAAGACCTAACACCCCTCACACTCATTCCTAACATGCCTCACCCTAACACCTAACCCTAATGCCCCCTTACACTTATCCCTAACAGCCCTTACCCTAACACCTAACCCTAAAATCCCTTACCCTAACACCCATCATACTTATCCCTAACACCCCTTACCCTAAAACTAACACCCCTCACACTTATCCATAACACCCATCAACCTAACACCTAACCCTAACATTCTCACACTTATCCCTAAGACCTAACAACCCCCACACTTATCCCTAACACCCCTCACCCCAACACCCCTCACACTTATCCATAACACCCATCAACCTAACACCTAACCCTAACATTCTCACACTTATCCCTTAGACCTAACACCCCTCATACTTATTCCTAACATGCCTCACCCTAACACCTAACCCTAATACCCCCTTACAATTATCCCTAACAGCCCTTACCCTAACACCTAACCCTAACATCCCTTACCCTAACACCCATCCTACTTATCCCTAACACCCCTTACCCTAAAACTAACACCCCTCACACTTATCCATAACACCCATCAACCTAACACCTAACCCTAACATTCTCACACTTATCCCTAAGACCTAACACCCTCCACACTTATCCCTAACACCCCTCACCCTAACACCTAACCCTAATACCCCCTTACACTTATCCCTAACAGCCCTTACCCTAACACCTAACCCTAACATCCCTTACCCTAACACCCATCACACTTATCCCTAACACTTCTTACCCTAACACCCCTCACACTTATCCATAACACTCATCAACCTAACACCTAACCCTAACATTCTCACACTTATCCCTAAGACCTAACACCCCTCACACTTATTCCTAACATGCCTCACCCTAACACCCCTTACACTTATCCATAACACCCCTCACTCTAACACCCCTCACCCTAACACCTAACCCCCTCACCCTTATCCCTAACACCCCTTACCCTAACACCCCTCACACTTATCCCTGTGTCTCTTCCCCCCCTTATCATCAAGGGAGGGGGGAGGATGATGAGGGAGGGGGGAAACAGACACAGGGGAGGATGATGAGGGAGGGGGTAAAGAGATACAGGGGAGGGTGATGAGGAAGGGGGGAAAGAGACACAGGGGAGGATGATGAGGTAGGGGGGAAGAGACACAGCGGAAG
This sequence comes from Discoglossus pictus, assembly GCA_027410445.1. Taxonomy (NCBI): domain Eukaryota; kingdom Metazoa; phylum Chordata; class Amphibia; order Anura; family Alytidae; genus Discoglossus; species Discoglossus pictus. The sequence continues at coordinate 67,396,257 of CM050170.1, forward strand.
ATGATGAGGGAGGGGGAAAAGAGACACAGGGGAGGATGATGAGGGAGGGGGGAAAGAGACACAGGGGAGGATGATGATGCAGGAGGAAGAGACACAGGGGAGGATGACGAGGGAGGGGTTAAAGAGATAAAGAGGAGGATGATGAGGGAGGTGGGAGGATGATGAGGGAGGGGGGATGAGACATAGGGGAGGGTGATGAGGAAGGGGGGAAAGAGACACAGGGGAGGATGATGAGGAAGGGGGTAAATAGATACATTGGAGGATGATGATGGAGGGGGATGTTAGGTTATTTATGCCCTTTATGGATTAAAACCAGACTCTGCATCAACTATGTAATTTTCCGTGGGAGTTTTGACATGGATCCCCCTCCGGCATGCCACAGTCCAGGTTTTAGTCCCCTTAAAACAACTTTTCCATCACTATTGTGGCCAGAACGAGTCCCTGTGGGTTTCAAAATCCGCCTGCCCATTGACGTCTATGGCGGTTCGCCGGGTTCGCCGGTTCGCGAACATTTGGGGCGGTTCGCGTTCGCGGTTCGCTAACCGAAAATGTTATGTTCCCGACATCACTACAAAGGAACTTAAATGCCATGAAAAAAACAACAAATATGCCTCAAATTGACTTACACACACCACAGTGGGAGAGGCAGGGAGCCTGTGAGTGAGGTTGCAAGTTATTTTGATGCATATTTGCCATTTTTTCACAATCGAAAATCCCGTAAGTGAGAAAAAAATGGCTGCCGATAAACGCAAAGCAACTAATAAGAGGCCCAAGGACGTAAAACTATCCCAAAGGACGTAAAAGTAGCCCGTAGGATGTAAAAAATAGCCCTAAGCAGTAACACCTAACGAAAGCCAGTAACACAATCCAAGCCACTAAAATTTAACACAAGGCAGTAACACGTAACCCAAGCCACTAACACTTAACCAAAGGCAGTAACACAACCCAAGACAGTAACACTTAAGTGCCAGTCCTATAAACTACACAGGGGGAGAGGCTTGCGATGAGCACCAAAGGCGATCATTGCGAGCCATGTGATGAGCGCCAAAGGTGTTCAGAGAGCCCATAGCCTCGCATTGTGTGGCAAACAGCATTGCTAGCCTTACAATTTTACTCCTGTCATTTTTGACAGAGAATTTACTAGTGTATATATATATATATATATATATATATATATAAATATTTATATTTTTTATATTGTGTCTTTAGATCCTTGGTGCTTATCATTAGTTTCTTTTTCCTTAGTGCTAAACAATAGACAAGGAGAAAAGAGGTAATCTCCTTACATTTATTTCAGGTTATTCAGGCCCTCAGATCCTGTCACTGCTCTCCTTTTGCAGGGTTATGTGTGCAGTCAACTTTATGTATGCAGTCATCAGGGAGAGAAAGGTATGGTCAATAAAGTTTTAATACATAGTAATGAAAGAATATAAAAAGCTTACATTAGGCTTAGTAATGTCCACAAATGGAAGATAACTTCCCCCAGTCCTCTGTGTCTGTATCTCCACAGGTCAGCAGTAGTAGCACTGCATGTGCTGTGGTTCTGTTTCTTGCTTTGGGTGTCACAGGTGGAACTGTTTAATCTCTCAACCGGTTTCACTTGTGCTTTATCTAGAGTGGGTGGTTGTGTTGGTTTGTTCTTCTATTTAAGTCATTATCTTAATTGACTTGATAATGCTCAGCATTTAAAATTGACTTCTCAATTAGTACATAAATAATAAAAAATTAAATTTTTACACCATGGTACACTTAAAACAAATATACAACTTTTATAAAATGACAAGGTACACTTAAAACATTATAGGTGCAAAAAGAATGTCCTAACGCTCATGATATAGTTAATTTAATAACTTAATTATTTGTGTGATTATATCTGCTTGCTGATTGAAACTAATAAATTGTATCTTTTTCCAATTTTTGTATATGCCAACTACTGTGACTTCATGGTATTGCAGTTTGATAGTGACTTAGTGGCTGATTTTATTAGATGAAACAGTTTAAGTCAAAATCTACATTTAAACATTTAGGGGCCTTGGTGTTTAAATAATATATTATCTCTTCTTCTTTTTGAGATAATGTTTTTACTGTGTTTCCCCCTCTCCAATTCTGTTTAATCTCTAAAACACTCATACATCTAATTTTTCCTGGGGTTTGTTTGTATACTTCCTTACAGTGTTTTGAAACTGAATGATTTGGAAAACCTTTTTTGATATTTCTGATATGTTCCTCAATTATTTTGTTTTCCAAACCATTTAGTTTTAAAACAATTTAAGGAAGTACACAAAAAAAAACAGGAGAAATTAAACGTATGAGTGTTTTAGAGATTAAACAGTAATAACATTATCTCAAAAAGGAGAGATAATTTATTATTTAAACACTATGGGCCTCATTCTATTAGCGGCCGCAGCCGTTGCGGGGCCGCAAGGACCGGCCGCAAGCTATTCTGCTATTCTATTCCCCTCCGGCTGGGGATTCCGGCAGGCTTGCGGCCGGTGCCTTGCTATCTCTTGCGGCCGCTCGCGCCGGAGGAAATCCTTTGATCTAAAACGGCCGCAAGGAAATCGGCCGTAAGAAAATCCTATTTGCAATTCAATTGCTCCGGGAACCCTCTCTGCAAGGCTAAAACCGAGCCGCAGCTTACTTGCAGGAAAGAGGTCCCGCTAGCACCAATTAAGCACATAAAATAGCTCAAATAAAGCCATCCTGCACTTTGAGAAGACTAAGTGATTTTAGGTGTTAGAAAAAATAGCACAACATTCCCCTATACTCAAATCCGTAAAATAATTTTTTTTTAATATATGTCAAATATCCATGTAAAAAGTCCATAGAGCTTGGAGTACCTCAGATACGCCCACGCCGCAGCCGGAAAATAAACAGTTAATTTAAACTCGGGTTTGGGCTGATGTGCAAGCTTGAGAGTGGGTTACTTTTAATCCTCATGTACCCCAATATTATCCCTAGCATTTACAGAGCTGTACAGTGCAGGCTTGAATTTATTTTTGACTTTGTAGATTTCTGAGCTTATGGCCGGTTCCAAGATATGCGGCCGGCCGTAAGAGGAGATCCTTGTGGGGCCGTATAATTGAATTGCGAGTTAACAGAACCCCCGCGAGGAATCGCAGCCTTACGGCCGATTTACGGCCGATAATAGAATGAGGCCCTAAGTCACTAAGGGCCTCATTCTATTAACGGCCGTAGGAGATGCGTGGCCGAGGGCTACGACAGGCTTGCGGCCTGTGCCCTGTTATCCCTTGCGGCCGCACGCGCAGCAGAAAAGCCTTTGATCTTACACGGCCGCAAGAGTTTCGGCCGCAAGAAAGCCACGTTTGCTATTCAAATGCTACGTAAATCCTCTCGTCAAGGCTAAAACCGAGCCGCAGCTTACTTGCACCAAAAAGGTCCCGCTAGCACCAATTAAGCACATAATAAAGCCATCCTGCACTTTGATGAGACGATAAAGTGATTGGAGGTGTTAGCATTCAAAGCACAACATTCCCCTACACTCAAATCTGAAAATCATTTTTATTTAAATTCATGTCAAATGTCCGTGGACAAAGTCCCAAGGGCTTGGAGCACCTCAGACCCGCAAAGGCTGCGGGATTAGCCTCCGTCAAGTCCGTAAATGGGTAAAATAGACCCACGGGTCGTAAAGGGCTTACTTACAAGTTGTAGCATAGAATAGCCATCCTGTACTTTTATTAAAAGTGAAAGTGATGTTTGGTTTTAGAATTAATAGCTCAACATTCCCCTACTCTCAAATGCGCAAATAAAGATATTTAACTTCATGTTCAATCTTTGTGTTTTATCTATCATGCAAGCCCGCACGGGTTTGAATAATGAGCTACAGGCTTGAATAAACGAGCTACGGGCTTGATCATGGAAGTACGTGGGACTTGGACGGAATTTAAAATCAAAGTACAATTTGGCGATATGCAAGCTTGAGAATGTTTTGCTATTAATCCTCATGCCCCCCCATTATGTTCCCCATCATTTACAGTGCTTTGCAGTGCTGGATAAAATATATATTGGCTTCTACAATCTTTGAGTTTGCGGCCCTCAACCTCCGAACCCGTACAGGTTTTAACAAGGACGAGGACTAGCCCGCGGGACTTCGGGACGGAAAATAAACCGTAAATGATATATCGGATTTGGGCGATGTGCGAGCTTGAGAGGGTGTTGCTATTAATCCTCATGTCCCCCATTATGATGCCTAGCATTTACAGAGCTTTACAGTGCCATCTTGAATTTATATTTGCATTTACAGTTTTCTGACTTTGAGGCCGGAAAACAAGATTTACGGGTGCGAGAAAAACGCTTGCGGCCATTTGCATGATATGCGGCCAGCCGTAAGGGGGATATACTTGCGGCGCTGTCCATTTGAATAGCGGGGTAGAAGTAGCTCTACACGGGGCCTTAAGACGGCCGCAAGGAATCGCAGCTTTGCGGCCATTTTACGCCCGTTAATAGAATGAGGCCCTAGTAGGTGAATATATTTTTGTGTGGGTTTATAAGGTGGTAGTATATTGCATTATCAGGGGGCGAAAATCCCTTTGTCAACCAGTCTTCTCAGCACTTTCTGGATGTTGCCTGCCATTGATCCACCCTAAGGCGGGCAAGCCAAACCCACAGCTTTCTCTCCCTTCTGATTGGCTCCTCGTCAACCAATCAGCCACATACCCCTGAAGGCACTTCTCTTATTGGATGATTCTAATCTGGGTGGGGAATTTGAATGTGTTCGGCACACTAAAATGTAAAAGTGGGCACATCCTTTGTTCTAGAACTGCATAAATATGCTTCAATTTGCCAAATAAAATGCTCTTTCTGGGACACATAGACAAATGTGTTTCATTTAGAGGGAAGACAACTCGAAAATCCCTTTGCTACCCTCAGCCTCTGCTGGAAGAACCAGATTGTAATCTGCTGGGTAGGATTGGTCCCCTTGGCCTTTTCAAGTCCACTGAAGAAGCAGATGATATCGGTTAGGCTGATCCAGTGACCCTGTGCTCCTGAGCTGATGATCCTGATATAAGCGCCTGGCACCGAGAGGTCCATATCTTCTAGAAGATTCCTTAGGGAGGGTTCGTGCAGCTAAAGGCAAGAAGCGCCTATGTACGATGAAAAGTGATATTTCATGGCTTATTGCTTATCCTATCCGTAAATTCCCTGAATCCCAAGGGGAGCATTTATCTTTATGTTTTCTGTAGTGGGGTGAGGTGTAGGGACAACGAAAAAGGGAGAGAGATCTTTTAGAATTGGACACCAAACCCTTTAACACTTTAGATGCTCAAACTGACAGCTTGTAGTAGTAACTGCAAGCCTGCTCTTCATAAATATAAATGTCCCTGTTTTACACACACAACCTCCACCAAAGTATCATTGATTCCTCCAGGGCCCAACCTGCACAGGCAAGAAAATGCTCTATGACTTTTTCCTTCTTCCTTGCCTAATTATATATATATCACATATATAGTTGTGAGCATACAAGCCGTTGCTCACCCTTGCGGGCTTCGCGAAGGCCTCAGTTGCTGGCAAGGAGCGCATACCACACATTAGCCGCCATTTTAGAACAATAACCTATACAATGCGGAAGTACACAGCTACGCTAACGGTTTCGGCTCGCGCACGCACACTATTACACTGCACACATTCATCACGCTTACACAGCAGCTCCACACCACTAATGCTGCAGCAACATCAAAACAGATTCCTGCATATATTACTTCAAAATAGGTAAAGTATATTACTTTATTAATCTATTACTTATTTTATTATTATACACCAAACAGCATTAGCTTACTTACAATTTCATTGCCGTCATTTTTTGGCGGGCAATTCGCTAGTATATATATATATATTAGTGTGCCGCGGGCCCTTTAAGGACCTGCAGCAGGGAATTGTAGATATTAAAATACAGTCGAGAATCCTATCCATGTACAGCTGAGATCCCGCTCCATGCTGATGATAGCCAGTATGCTTGAAATAGCTGTCCATGGATAGGATTCTCGGCTTGTGTAAAATCCAACCTTGGCTTTGCTGTGTGTGATATTTTTTGGGGGGTATTTTTGTGTTTTTTGTGTTTTTCGATTTGTGCGGTTCAGCGTCACACGTTCCTCAACTGCCTAAGGCAATCCCTCGTTTCCTAACTGCTTGGAGGCTAAGTTCCGCATTTTTCAATGCCTTAATGGCTCACCTCGCTTTGCGAGGCTTGCAGGAGTGCCTTCGGGGCTCATTTCTGCCTAAGTCCCGTGTGTTTCAATGCCTCAACTGCTCGCCTCCCTGCCAAGTGTTCCGTGCTCGTTAGACCTCTGTGCTTCATCGGCTCGCCTCGCTATGCAAGGCTCGCCAACGTGATGACTATTCATAGTTTGACAACTATTTTATATATATATATATATATATATATATATATATATATATATATATATATATATAAATAATTTCACCTGGTTAAGGGTGAAATATGTTCCTGAGAATGGATTTGTATGTAACTAGCATCCCTGATAAATAATAATACTACTGTAATAATTTTACTGTAATGCAGGCTATTTTTTTTTATGTAATGTAGTTTTTTATTTTATGTAATGTGGGTTTATTATTTTATGTAGTGTTATTTTTTTTCAGTAATCTAGTTTTTTTATTTTATGTAATGTAGGTTTTTTTATTTTGTGTAATTAGTGTTTTTTTAAGTTTTTGTAACTAGTGGGGTACTAGGAATTTTATTAGGTGTTAGGTAGGTAGTGTAGGGGTTAATAGGATAGAGTAGAGGGTGGGTTAATAGGATAGGTTAGGGGGGGGTAAAAGGATAGGGGTTTACTGGGCACCGTTAGAGTTAACCATGACTAGATCGGGTTAACTAGGTTTAGTTAAGGTTAACTAGGTCCAGATTGGGTTAAATAGGACTAGATAGGGTTAGGTGGTTATTCTGATAAACCCCCTGTAGCGGAACCCATCACTGTTTTACCCTGTTTTATGATTATTATGGTTAAAATATGATCCTACTATATATATGGTGGTTGATGCTCTGCAGAATATTAGCCAGACTTTTGCAGACCTAGGCTATTAGATAATCCTATTACAGAGATTCAAGAGATAAGAAAGTTGTAAAGGATCCTTGCATTTTCCAAAGTGTTTTCATTCTCAGATAAGAACAAAGAAGTGTAATTGAATCAATGTCTGATTGTATCAAAGTTGCCAGGGAGGTGTGACCCACCTATTGTTCTCTTTATGTGTATTGTGTCGCCAAATATGGGCATGTGTATTGCCTGTGGGAAGAGATGGGTATAAGTATTTCTGCAATAACAAAATAAAGTCAGTATTCATTTGACTCCCAAATTGTGTGTCGTCCAATATGGGAGGTCGGGGATGGTGAAACTGTAGTGCCTCGTGGGTATTTTATCGTATACCAGCGGAGATTTTGGACTGCGTGTTCCTGCTCCGTTACATTTGGTGGCAGTGGTGGGATTGTTCCCACGGTCAGAAGGACAGCTACAGGAGACACCATTCCGTGGAGTACAAATTGAGGGCAACGCTAGTATCCGTACAGCGCCCCTGGCTACAGCAGGATGGAACCGGCTAGTTTTCAGACAGCGTTCCATCATGAGGAGGAGGAGGCGGCCGCGGACTACAGGGATGCAGACAGAAAGGAACTCATGGTTACAGTACCTCGTATTACCCCACAGAATGAGTTTGGAAGAGAACTCCAAAGCAGACTGGCCTTTTTCCCAGATACGCTTCCCATGAAAACCTTGGAATGGTTAATGACAGATGTCCACAAATCCATAATGGAAAAGCAGCGGGCACGGGAGCGGTCCATCTGGGGAGCTGCTAACCCACCTCCCACCATTAAACCCCCCCCAGCACTGCGTCCGGGTGGTGGGAACTACCAAACCCCTCCACGGTACATCAGGTGCCACACGTGTAACCAGCAGGGTCACATGCAGAGAGACTGTCTCAGAAACAGAAACCGCTCCACGTGGAATACTCCAACTAATTCCACCTCCCAGCAGCAGTGTGTACCCCAGGGGGCCGAAGGTGTCGTCCTTCTCCCCCAGCGGCAGTGTGTACCCCAGGGGGCTGAAGGTGTCGTCCTTCCCCACCAGCGGCAGTGTGTACCCCAGGGAGCTGAAGGTGTCGTCCTTCCTCCCCAGCGGCAGTGTGTTCCCCAGGGAGCCGAAGGTGTCGTCCTTCCTCCCCAGCGGCAGTGTGAACCCCAGGGGGCAGAAGGTGTCGTCCTTTCCCCCCAGCGGCAGTGTGAACCCCAGGGGGCAGAAGGTGTCGTCCTTCCCCCTCAGCGGCAGTGTGTACCCCAGGGGGCTGAAGGTGTCGTCCTTCCCCCCCAGCGGCAGTGTGTACCCCAGGGAGCTGAAGGTGTCGTCCTTCCTCCCCAGCAGCAGTGTGTTCCCCAGGGAGCCGAAGGTGTCGTCCTTCCTCCCCAGCGGCAGTGTGAACCCCAGGGGGCAGAAGGTGTCGTCCTTTCCCCTCAGTGGCAGTGTGTACCCCAGGGAGCTGAAGGTGTCGTCCTTCCTTCCCAGTGGCAGTGTGTACCCCAGGGAGCTGAAGGTGTCGGCCTTCCCCCCCAGTGGCAGTGTGAACCCCAGGGGGCAGAAGGTGTCGTCCTTTCCCCCCCGCGGCAGTGTGAACCCCAGGGGGCAGAAGGTGTCGTCCTTCCCCCTCAGCGGCAGTGTGTACCCCAGGGAGCTGAAGGTGTCGTCCTTCCTTCCCAGCGGCAGTGTGTACCCCAGGGAGCTGAAGGTGTCAGCCTTCCCCCCCAGCAGCAGTGTGAACCCCAGGGGGCAGAAGGTGTCGTCCTTCCTCCCCAGCAACAGTGTGACCCCCAGGGGGCAGAAGGTGTCGTCCTTTCCCCCCAGCGGCAGTGTGAACCCCAGGGGGCAGAAGGTGTCGTCCTTTCCCCTCAGCGGCAGTGTGAACCCCAGGGGGCAGAAGGTGTCGTCCTTCCCCCCCAGCGGCAGTGTGTACCTCAGGGAGCAGAAGGTGTCGACCTTCCTCCACAGCGGCAGTGGGTACCCCAGGGGGCCAAAGGTGTCGTCCTTCCCCCCCAGCGGCAGTGTGAAACACAGGGGGCAGAAGGTGTCGTCCTTCCCCCCCAGCGACAGTTTACCCTAACCAGGGGAGACACCAATCTCCCAGACGGCGCAGATGGGACCGTGGTCTCTGCACCCACAGCTTGTCCAGATCCCCAACTACCGTCACTGGGACAACCGGAGGAGGGGGTAAGTACAAATTCCCCTCCCCAGCTAACTTCTAATGTGGCCCCAGGGTTAACAGAGGAAATGTTAACCCCCACTGACCCCCACGTTTCCCTGGCTACTGAGCCGAAATATGTCCCAAGTACCCCAGCAGAAGAGCTGACAGCGGGGCAGAGTGCAGTCAGCCTCTGCCCTCCCTTTGTCCCTTGTACAGAGCAGGATGTCCTGCAGGTTATATCAGCAGAAGAGCTGGCATCAGGGCAGAGTGCCGCTGGCCTCTGCCCCTCAAGTCCCCTCAGCGTGTTGCCCCCTCACCACAGCAAAATATCCAGGTACCTGGTTAGACTTCCCCCCAAAGGAGAGATGTGTGACGAAGTGCCCTTTGCCACCTTGGCTTGGAGAGGACTGTTTGCCAGCCTCCTGCCCTGCGACTATGGCCCTGGTACATATTGCCCTTTGGAACCAGTGTTCGGCCATACCAGAGTGTATGTCACTCATTCTGGCCCTTTACATACAGGGGGGTCATTCGGTACTTGCCCTGTGTGAGCCATGATACCCCAGATAACTGTGCCATGAAGCCCATTCATATAATGAAAGACTATGGGAAAGACTTTAGCTACATGGCAATTGAACTGTGTGAAGAGGATCTGAGCGCTATTCGGTAGTTTTGTGCGCTCAGATCCCAGCTATCTGGGGATATGTGAAATGTGAGTAAAGGTGAATTGCAGTAATGCTGATGGGTTGTCAAACTAGAGAATTGACCAACAAATACTTTTGTCCGGACATCCCCAGGCCGATCCGTCGGGATCAGACCGTGTATGCCGGCTTATGGTCACGGGGGAGGTGTGTAGCGGAACCCATCACTGTTTTACCCTGTTTTATGATTATTATGGTTAAAATATGATCCTACTATATATATGGTGGTTGATGCTCTGCAGAATATTAGCCAGACTTTTGCAGACCTAGGCTAATAGATAATCCTATTACAGAGATTCAAGAGATAAGAAAGTTGTAAAGGATCCTTGCATTTTCCAAAGTGTTTTCATTCTCAGATAAGAACAAAGAAGTGTAATTGAATCAATGTCTGATTGTATCAAAGTTGCCAGGGAGGTGTGACCCACCTATTGTTCTCTTTATGTGTATTGTGTCGCCAAATATGGGCATGTGTATTGCCTGTGGGAAGAGATGGGTATAAGTATTTCTGCAATAACAAAATAAAGTCAGTATTCATTTGACTCCCAAATTGTGTGTCGTCCAATATGGGAGGTCGGGGATGGTGAAACTGTAGTGCCTCGTGGGTATTTTATCGTATACCAGCGGAGATTTTGGACTGCGTGTTCCTGCTCCGTTACACCCCCCACAATCTTCTAACCCTTTCTCCTGATCTTACACATTGTCACAATGCTCTCTCATTCTTTCCTCTTTCTTATAACCTTCTTCTTCTCTCTCAGACTCTCCTTTGCAGCCTCTCCATATCACGTCCCCAACAATATTACCATCTCACCTTCCTTACTCTCCTCTCCTCTTCTCTGTTCTCATGAGCTCCTCTCCCTCCTCCAGTCACAGTATCATCCCCTCCCTAATACTCAGAGTAGAAACAGCACTGTAAGTCCCAGTCCCATCTTCTCTCCCTCTCACTCCTCCTTCTCCTGGCTGTGGGAGACATATATCCCCTAACACAGGCCCTTCACTCATCTCTACTCGCTGTCACCCACGCTCTGGTACAATGCCAGCAAACACCCGTGACACCCAGAATCTGATATTCATCACATGTCACAAACCTTCATCTCTACCTTTCACCTGCACCCTCTGGAGCGCCCAATCTATCTGCAATAAACTCACATTCACTCACGACTTATTCACTACAAACTTCTCAATCTACTGTCTCTCTCTGAAACCTGGCTCTTATCCTCAGACACTGCCTCCCCTGCAGCACTCTCTCACGGTGGTTTTCACCTCAGCCACACACCTAGATTGGGGAACAAACAAGGTGGTGGTGTGGGTATTTTGCTTTCCACTCGCTGTACATTTTATCTCATACCCCCTGGCCGATCCCTCCAATTCTCATCCTTTGAAGTTCATACACTCCGCCTCTTCTCACCTATCTCTCTACATGTAGCTGTGATCTATCGCCCCCCAGGCACTCCCTCTCAATTTATTTATCACGTTTCTGCCTAGCTCCCTCACTTTCTTTCCTCCAATGTTCCTTCACTGGTACTTGGAGATTTTAACATTGCTGTTGACACTTCCACCTCCCCAGCAGCAGCCAAACTGCTTGCACTCACCTCTTCCCTTGGCCTCTCACAACTAACAAATTCTTCAACACATCATGCTGGACACTCTCTTGACCTTATCTTCCCCAATCTCAGGACACCTTCCAACCCAGTCATCCGTCCTCTTCATTCTGCCAATTACCTTTTTCTTTCTACAACTCTTGTCACCTCTTCTCATTCTCGCCTTCAGGACTTTTCTTGTGCTGCCCCTATTCTCTGGAACTCCTTGCCTCACTCACCTGATTGTCCTCCTGCCTCAAATATTGAAAACCTCACTAAAAATGCATCTCTTTAAAGAAGTGTATCACCTTCCACCCTAATAGGCTTGTCACCTCTCTCTCCCTCCTTTACCACACACAATACCTTTAGGTTGTAAGTCTGCAAGTTTCAATCCTGCTTTGGGTAAAGCACCATGGACACTGGATTCAAGGCTCAAAGACAGGGCCCCCCTTGCTTTGTTATATTTTGATTTGTATTTACCTTTACCTCAAACTTATCTTATGTACAGCGCTATGGAATATGTTGGCGTGTTATAAATAAACAATAATAATAATAATGGTGAGGGGGGTTTATTACTTATAGGGGGGTAATTAGTTAGAGGGGGGTTTATTACTTAGAGGGGGTTAATTAGTTAGAGAGGGGTTTATTACTTAAAGGGGGGATAATCAGTTAGAAAAGTTTAATAGTCTAGAGGTGGGTTTAATAGGGCAGAGAGGGGTTAATAGGGTAGAAGGTGATTAATAGTGTAGAGGGGGGTTAATTGTGTAGAGGGGGGTTTATAGAATGGTATAGGGTAGAATAGGGGTTAATAATGTAAGGTAGGGGTTAATAGGGTAGGGATTTATTGGGTACAGTTAGGGTTAATGGGGTATAGTTAGGGTTAACGGGTTAATGGGGTATAGTTAGGGTAAATGGGGTATAGTTAGGGTTAATTGGGTATAGTTAGGGTTAATAGTGTAGTGTAGTGCTTAGACTTTGTCTCATGATGGTCCTGGAGGACACTTATAGTGTTAATATGGTGGACTATACAGACCTCAATTGGACTGATGGGGTTAATTTTTGTCTCATGATGGTCTATATTGACCTCCATGAGTGATGGGGTTAATTTTTTTATTTATTGCAGGTCCTTTAGGTCTTTAAGGTCCTTTCAGGGCCCGCAGCAGAAAATGTTAATTTTTTTATGCAGCAGTGGTCCCGATTGGGACCCCCGGGGCAAGGGTTAATGTGGGGACACTGCATTTTGGGCATTGGGGGGGTTATTGTTAGCTGCCATGGGGGTACTTCTAGTAACCCCACGGCCGGTATTGCACATTAGTGTGCTGCGGGCCCTTTAAGGACCTGCAGCAGGGAATTTTAGATTTTAAAATACAGCGGGGATCCCCATAGGGACCCACGCTCGAAGGGTTATTGTGGGTTCACTGTGGAAGTCCCGATCAGGACCCCTGCATCATTGGGGTTATTGTGGGGACCCTGATTAGGACCCCTGTAGCAGGGTTTCATATAGGGAGCCTGCAGGAGCACCTGCATGTTTCATTGCAATCATGATGACATATTGGCTAATAGTATGCGGTAGCCCTGCTCTGCTTACGTTGAAAACCTGGGTTTCCGATTTTGGATCTCGGGCAGCGATTTTCAGCCGTGGGGAATTGAATAGCATTGCAAACAAAAGGGAGTGAGAGCATGCGACTCAATCGCAGACATACGGCCATCTGCAAGCGAGTTGAGGGTTTGTAATTGAATGTGTCCCTAAATATGTTATGGTGGGTTTAAAAACTCTCCACTGTAAAATCTCCACTAAAATATTATTCTTATTAGTAGGCCTAAGACAAAAAAAGTGGTTGCAATTTGAACCTCATTTGCATGACCTTAACTGCAGTGGAAATAGTATTTACTGAGAATTTCCATTGGAAAATAGGCCATTTGGTTTGTATGAGACATCAGGGCCCCTAAAGGAATGGGAGTCAGAATTAACCTAATAAAAAAGCACTATAATCAACAAAGCCATAAAAAAAAGATAGCTCAAAGGGTCACCTATTTCTTGAAAATTGTTTACTTTATTTGGTCAAAACCACATTTTATTACCGTTATTACAATGGTATCAAAGTTTTATAACATTTTATGAACGGTAAGAACAGATAACCAATCAGAGCAACACTTAAGTCTCTCAGCAGTCAATTTGGTGTTAACAGATTGTATAGATAAAATAAAGGGCAGACCAATCGGTTGTCAATCCTATTCTCAGTAGCTCCTGCAGTATCTTGTTGAAGAGGCTATGGCTTCTTTGACATTTCTCTATTACAAGAAAACATGTATTAGGATATTAGTTGCATCAGTCATCCCAAGGCTGTGGGACCATGGGATTCCACTGTGTGTGTATATACAGGTGAGAGATAGCTCAGCATGTGTATATTCTTGTGTTACTACAGCCCTGAAGTAAAGTACTGTGGTACATTTCATCCTTAAAAGAGCCTCTCCCTAGGGCAGTATAAAATGGACATGACACTCCTGGAATTTTTGGTTTCCAGCACAAGACTACCCATGTGATAATCTTGCTTTCCCTGTTTGGACTGTCTAGGGTCTGTAGAACCTCATCCCCAGTGAATACCTCTTGTGTCTGGGTACTTTGGATATTTTGTGGCTAATTGCTTTTTATACTAATGGTGTCCATGTCGAAAAGGCCTAATGTTTTTAGATGTAGTCTTGCTTGCAAGGACAGATCTAAGAGTCCATTGTGAAATTAACACAATGGGCCTTGCAGCATTGAAGATGTCTTGCCAAGTAATTAGGTTAGCTGGCATTTCTACCTTAATTACATTACCTTTTGTTACTCTGCACGCAGACTAATTGGATGACGGGGACCCTTTTTCTTCTCCCACATAAACAAATCCCTTTGTGTTTCAATAAAGGGCATTACCCCTTTTGAAAGTATACAAGCATGTCAGCTGTATTTCTGAGGGGTTTGAAAGAGCTTTTTAATCACTTTTCAAGTCCAGCTTTGAAGGAATACTAGATCTCTGCTCTCCACAAACCCTGAAGCAAATCTCATTCCAGTAGAAGCCGTAGCATTGATATGCAGAAACCCAGGGGTGGATCTACCAGTGGTGCAGGTGGAGCAGTGGACTAGGGCCCTTCCCTCGAAGGGCCCGGAGCTAGAAATGTTTTTTTGTTTTTTTTGCATTCAATTTTATTTTCTGTTAAGTATTCTACAGTAGCTCCAAGAGGTGGAAGTGTGGAGCAGTGTGAGGATTGATCCTGAGAGGGGTGGGTGCTCTGTGGAGGTGGATATTGGGAGAGACGGGGTGCTATATGAAGATGGCTGCAGACAGTGACTGGTTGCTATGTAGAGATAGTATATATGTGTGCTTCAGGAGGTAAGAGAAGAGGAGCAACTATAAAAGGAGTCTTGGGGTGGAAAGGGCCTCAAAAAGGGCTGCTGTTAGTGGAAGGAGTAATAGGAATGGGGATGTTATGGGAAGGGATAATGAGGATGGGCTCTAAATGAATTGGTACATGGGGGGCCTAGCAAAACAACTTTTTACAACCTACCTCTTTGGAGTCGGGGCAAATTTTGTTTTTGCACCAGGGCCCTCCATACTCTAGCTCTAGACACCTATAGAGAAGAGGATATAACTGTGAGATCCAGTATGTGTATATACATATGAGAGATAGCTCACATAGAGAAGAGGATGTAACTGTGAGATCCAGTGTGTGTATATACAGATGAGAGATAGCTCAGTTTGTATATATACAGTGAGGGATTGCAAATTGTATATACATTTGAGGGATAATGAATGAATACAGGAGAGAGATAGCTCAGTGTATATAAAGAAGTTTGACAGCTCAGTGTGTGTATACAGGTAATATAGCTTGGGGTGTGTATATAGATAATAGACATCTGAGTGTGTTTATACAGGTGAGAGACAGCTCAGTGTATGCATTAACATTTGAGGGATAGCTCAGTGTGTATATACAGGTGAGGGATATCTCAGAGTTAAAGTAAGAGGTCGGTGAGAGATAGCTTATTGTATAGATACAGGTTACAGATAGCTCTGTGTCTATATACACAGCTATACATCTTGGTGTTACATAGTTCATCACATACTTATACTGTTCCTGTGTTACTTACATGTTTTGGTGGTTGCCATCTCACATATGTACTCTGCATCCGTCATTGTGTCATCGGTAACATACAGTGAGCTTTCAGTCATAAGGTCTGGGTAGATCTGTGTCTTCCTGTGCTGGTCCTCCTCAGGTATAAGTTGCCCATTCTTCTTCCATGCCAAATTTGGCATAAAACCATTAATTTTGCAGACAATTGCCACACTGTCATTTTGAACAGATCTCTTGGTTTCTTAATAGAGAATACAGATAAAAATATATATATTGAGTTCTTGTATGGTTAATTGGGGGTCATTATAAAGTGGAGTTATAGGACCACATAAGTCGTGATAACAGCTCTGCATAGTGTCAGAGACCATGTTAAATACAGTTACTGTGAATTTTTTTTAAAATAATTAAGCACTCTTACCCGATTTACAGCATATACAGACCCCATGGTAACCTAATGTAACCCCATACCTACCATGGGGGTCTATCTAGACTCCCATGGTATACTAAATTAATACCTATATGCCATTGGGGTCTATGTAGACCCCCATGGTAACCTAATTTAAAACATGAAGTGCCTTGGGGGTCCAAAGTAAAACACCATACTACACTATTAAAATTAACCCCCTCCAAGAAACTATTAGCAAAAATATAAAAACATAAATTTACCAAGTTATAAAATATTATAAAAAATAAAAAAGTATAACAATTTTAAATTAAAAAAATTACAATTAAAATTAAAAATTAAAAAATAAAAATAAAAATAATCCTGTAAAATAAAATAACTTTACAATACTTACCTGGGTCTCATGATCATCGTGGCCCTAGTCCTCAATCTTCTGCCTTGGACCAGATGAGCTATCCCAGTTGAATGAAGAGGTTCTGATCCTTTTCATTCTAGCTTGACAAGCATGGTCCACATCTTCTGGGCCAAGAAAGGTCCAGGAAAGGGCACTCCATAAAAAATCCTGTTGCTCTAAAAATAAATTAACTATAATAACAAAGCTCCTCCTAGAAGGTCCCCCCACTGCAAATGGCAGTTGCCACACTTTCTGTGGCTTAAATATGGTGCTGCTCATCAAGATATTTTATCTACATATATTTGTTTTTACCGCAACATCTCAACAAATACAATGGGCCTCATTCAATTGCAAGCATGCAACTCGCTTGCCGACGGTCGCATGTCTGCGATTGAGTTGCGGGCTTCGGTTCCCCTCCGTTTCTGATACTATTCAATTGGCCAAGGCCGAAACTCGCTGCCTGAGATCCGAAATTGGAAACCCAGGTTTCCAAAGTAAGCAGAGCCAGGCTTGCAAATGCAAGCCCATAGCTACTGCTTACAATGAGCCAATAAGAAATTAGACCGTTATCATGACGGAACTGAAACCTGCGGGTTCACCCGCAGGCTCCCTATATGAAAACCTGCTGCAGAGGTCCCGATCAAGACCCCTGCAGGGTCCCAACATGACCCCCATGATGCAGACGTCCCAATCGGGACCCCCGCAGTGTCCCCACATGACCCCTTGCTGCAGGGATTAAACCCATCTAAGTAAGTAAATCCTCTCTAAGTAATAAATCCCCCTCTAACTAATTAACCCCATCTAAGTAATAAACCACCCCTCTAACTAATTAACCCCCTCTAAGCTTTAAACCCCCTCTAACTAATTATCCTTATCTAATTAACCTCATCTAAATAATTAACTCCCCTCTAACTAATTAACCCCATATAAGTAATTAACCCTTTTTAACTCTCACCATATCTTAAATCCCCTATCACTAGCGACTTAACCCTATCTATTCCTATTTAACCATAACTGGACCTATTTAACCCTAACTGGACCCAATAACCCAATTTAGTCCTATTTAACCATAACTAGACCTAGTTAACCCTAAATATACCTATTTAAACCTAACTGGACCTATCTAACCCTAACAGGACCCAAAAAACGTATCTAGTCCTATTTAACCCTAACTGGACTTAGTTAACCTTAACTGTGCCTATTTAACCATAACTGGACCTAGTTAAACCTAACTGGACCTTTTTAACCCTTACTGTACCTATTTAATCCTAACTGGACCTAGTTAACCCTAACTGTACCCAGTAAACCCATATCCTATTAACCCCCCTTAACCTATCCTATAAACACCCCTCTACCCAATACTATTAACCCCCCTCTAACCTATCCTTTTAACCTCCCTTTACCCTATCCTATTAACCTCTACACTACCTACCTAATCCCCTAATAAAATCCCTAGCACCCCACTAATTAATGTAGAGGTTAATATGATAGGGTAGAGTGGGTTTAAAAGGATAGGGTAGTGTATGGGTTAATAGGATAGGGTAGAGGGTGGTTAATAGGATAGGGTAGTGTAGGGGTTAATAGGATAGGGTAGAGGGGGGTTAATAGGACAGGAGTTTATTGGGTACAGTTAGGGTTAACTAGGCCCAGTTAGGATTAAATAGGTACAATTAGGGTTAAATAGATCCAGTTAGGATTAAATAGGTAGAGTTAGATTAAATAGGCACAGTTAGGATTAAATATGTCCAGTTAGGATTAAATAGGTACAGTTAAGGTTCCATAGGTACAGTTAGGGTTAACCAGTCCCAGTTAGGATTAAACAGTACAGTTATGGTTAAACAGGTATAGTTAGAGTTAAATAGCACTAGATATGTTTATTGGGTCCAGTTAGGTTTAAATAGGTAAAGTTAGGGTTAAATAGAACTAGATAGGGTTGTGGTTAGTGATAGGGTTAATTAGGTATGGTGAGGGTCAAATAGGGTTAATTACATATATGGGGTTAATTAGTAAGAGGGGGGTTTAATTAGTTAGATGGGGTTAATTAGTTAGAGGGGGATTAATTACTCAGAGGAGGGTTAATTAGTTAGAGGGGGTTAATTACTTAAATAAGGGTTCATTAGTTAGATGGGGTTAATTAGTTAGTGGGGGGGTTCATTATTTAGAGGGGGGTTTATTACTTAGAGGGGGGTCAATTAGTTAGAGGGGGTTGATTACCTAGAGGGGGTTAATTAGTTAGATGAGGTTAATTAGTTAGAGGGGGGTTTATTACTTCAAGGGGGTTAATTACTTAGATGGGGTTAATGGAAATTTATTACTTTATTGGGGTGGCTAATAGTGTAGAGCAGTGCTTAGATTTAGTGTCATGAGGGTCCTGGAAGACCCTCATGGCACTTATAGTGTTATTGTGAGGGTTAATTTTTGTCCCATAAGGGTCTATATAGACCTCTATGGGACTGATTGGGTTAATTAGGGCCTCATGTGGGTCTGTATAGACCTCCATGAGTGATGGTGTTAATTAGAGGCTCATGAAGGTCTGTATAGACCCACATGAGTTATAGGTTTAATTTTAATTTTAGATCAGGACCCCCTGCAGCAAGGGTTAATGTGGGGACCCTCTGGGTGTCCCGATGAGGACCCCGCAGCATGGGGGGGTTAATGTTAGTTACAGCTGGGGTACTTACAATACCCCCGCCGCATGGGGTTAGCCATTTTTGTGCCGTGGGCCCTTTAAGGACCTGTGGCGGGAATTTACAATTTATAAATGCTGCGGGAGTCCTTATTGGGGCCCCCACAGCAAGGGTTAATGTGGGGACCCTGCGTAGCTCCCGATGGGGACCCTGCAGCATGGGGGGTTAATGTTAGGTGAAGTAGGGGTCCCAATCTGGACCCCCGCAGCAAGGGGTTAATGTGGGGACCCTGCAGGTCAATCGGGACCCCTGTATCATGGGGGTTTAATTTAAGAGTGTGGGGAGGGGATGCTAGGAGCAGTGGGGACATTTCAGGGAGCATACGTAAGGGCTTTCACAAGGCCGTAACCTGTAAACCGATCCGACCCCGCAAAAAAACGCCAATTGAATAGCAAATTTGCCTGCAACCTCACTTGCGGGCCATCGGATCTCAAATTTGCACATTCTGGAAATTCTATATATACACAGTTGATTTAAAGAAGGGAATAGTATTATAAGTAAACCATACTTTAATTTTTAAATTCACAACAGCGAATAGAAAACTTTAAAACCAAAGGAAAAGAAGGGGAATAAAAATAGGCAAATGCGTGGAATCTATTGATCCATTTTAGACCAAAATTTGGTGATATACAGTATACTCAACAATAGAGGGATACAATGATTCCTAACCTAAGCGAGTATATTATCTAGTCCAATGGAGGAACTATATTGTCCTGATTTAGAGCCTACCAGATACAATCTTGACCCTCATTTTTAAAGGGATACAAGAAGGATAGCAACATATAAGAGTCTGAGATTCATAGACTCCTTCCATATGAACAGATCAATTATTAGGTCCAATGTTGGTATTGTCATGCAAAATGAAGCCATTTCAGACAATGAACCCTCATCATCATTGGTGCAGTGACCAGCCGTTTGTTTCCGAGCCCCATACCCAACAGGGTTAGCTGTACTGTCGTTTAGACACACGTCTGATAGCCCTCTGGTTCATTTGGACAGTGAGTAGCATGGTGGTTGGTCCTCACATACCTTTGCAACCGACGTTCACCTCTGACATCAATGGCACGTGGTTTTCGCAGTTTACATGTTGTTTATTCGCAATTATGCCATTTGTCTAGTCACGGTACACCTTAACCACAGCAGCACAACAACAGTTCACAAACTGTGCTGTTTCATAAATACTGCCACCATGGGCCTGAATGCCAATGATCATCCCCTTCTCAAAGTCAAATAAGTTTTTCCCATGACGACGATGGTTGACATCACAAAATATAATCACCAAGCCAGCTCATGACACATGCCGTATTTTATTAGCTGTGCACTGTTGACATCAAACGTAGGCTGAGGTCATAAAAATGTGACTTTTAGAAACTTTGATATTACATATGTATGTATGGAGGAGACACCTAAGAAGTCTTTGCCCCAGATTTAAATCTAGGCTAACTTAGAGATAGCTCTTCACATATATATAGATGTGTTAGATACCTTTATAGATACTTACTCCATTCTTGTGATTGTTTCATGTTTATATTATTGGGGGTCACATGGCAAATGTAGTAGGTCCCTTCCTTCATATGCAAGGTATTGACTGACATCGAGGTCTAGTAGTACTGATCCTGGATGGACATTGTTCTCTCCAGTTCCTCTTCAGGGACCTTTTGTCCATTTCTGTACCAGATCATGGAAATATTACTAGGGTCCTGTCCCAACAACAAGCATCTCATCTGCAGGAAGCCATCATTATCTGTAAATAAAATATGTAAAATGTTTTTGTATTTTTTTGACTTCTCTAAAAAAATAGATAAAAATATTATTTTAAGGGCATTATTTACCAAGATTAGCCACACCCTGTAAAAGTATATACAATAGTGTTTATTTTTTGTTAATCATATTCAAGTCTCCCCCATGCTGCTCTTTACCTATGTACATGTGTCTTCTATGCCTACAGTGGTATTGTAGAAAGAATGAAAAAGTATTTAATTTTTAGTGAAGAAGTTTATACAGTGTATGTATTATCATCAACTGGACTTTTGTAAGGCCACTGAGGGGGTTTAACGAAAGATTATGTTCACAAGGTATTTGTAGGATGCAAGAAGTTTTCTCCATTGGATAGGCTCACTGGTTATTTATTAATGCCATCACGTTTCTATTGTTATCTTAATCTCTGTTAATCAAGACAGAATACAACTTGTACATAGCTTACAATATACCGTATTGGTCCGAATATAAGCCGCACCTTTTTTTCCGATTTTTGGGCTTCTGAGTTACAGGTGTGGCTTATATTCGCGACCGTAACAAAAATTGCCGATTTGTGGGCTTGAGATGCTTGTTGTGTAGCCATGGTGTTGTACGGAGGAAGTGTTTGTGGGTGTCGCCATCTTGCCGTACTGCAAGAGGGAAGTAGTACACTGTGATCTGTACAGGGAGCGGCTGCCTGTCACACACTGACACTAGGAGAGAACTGACCCTTCCTTGACATCCCCTGCCAGGAGACACCATAATCCTGCTTAATAATCAGAAGAAGATGGCGACCGGGTAAGATAAGGAGGGAGAGGTCGGGAGGGAGATAGGAGAGGTCGGGGGAAGAGGAGTAGGGAGTGGAGGCTGGGAGTAAGATAGAGGCAGAGAAGCATTGGTTAGAAAGATGCCAGGGTGGATGGTGAAAGGGAGAAACCTGGAAATGGCAGAAAGGTCTGGGCCAAGAAGGGGAACAGAGAGAGAGGCCAAGGAAAGAGTTGCCTGGGGAGATAGTCCAAGAGAGGGAGAGGCCAGGGGAGATATTCCAAAGGGGAGGAAGGAGAAGGGGACGTCTGGAAAACAATGAATGACATTAGAATTGTGCAACAGTCTCTTTTCTTTTACATTTGCCGTTTTATGGGTGTAAGTGTACTATAGGTAAGTTGCGGCTTATATTGGGGTATTATCTTTTTTTTTTATTTTACTTCTTGAATTTCATAGGTGCGGCTTATATTCGGGCCAATACGGTATATTAAAAGGTGACCTGCAAAAACCAATATGAAAACACTGACTGACCTGAGCAATGTAGATAGGTTACTCACCACTATATACACTTGACAACTGCAGGTATATTAAGAGGGTGATGCTGATTGCCACAATCCAAATCAATCTGCTATTTTATCTTCTGATATTCATATTGAGAAAATTGTATGTTTCTACAAATGAGATGTAGCTCTTGCCGTTAAAAAAAAAAAGACAAAGGAACTAGAAGATAATGGAAGGTAAACTAAAAAAAAGGAAATGTTAGTGTAGTTAACTTAATAGCCTTATTTCCTGCCATTCATAATGTAACAACTTTGAGCTTGTCCCATGACATGTCTTTACTTGCCCCAAGAATATTATGGCCGTTCATAGACACGACCAGACACCTAGATGCTTTACTTCCAGAATACAGGTTGAAGATATATAGCTGTATATCAAGGTACAATAAAGAGTTATTGATGTGGGATACACGCTACAGACTTTAATTTTTTTTTAGTTCCTGTGCTAAGAGCTCTTATTGTTCCTGCTGGTGAGTTGGATGAAGGCGGCTACCACCCCTTAGAAGATACACCATTCAGAGAATGCAGAGATAAGGAGCTCATTCAACCTGGGGAATGATTTTTAAAAAAAGGAAATTCATTGTTTAAATGCACAGAATTTTTTTTTTTTTCTTAAGTCCTACCTAACGATTCTTTAGAGACTAAAGTGGTCCTTACATTTTTTCCTTTACTTATCTTAAATTGGTTTGAGAATTAATTCAAATCAACATCCGCATAAAATAATAAAATACTTTGATAATGAGATAAAAAAGCAATGCTTGTTAAAAATAACAAATAGATTTCAAATGATACATAGGATTAGTTGTACAGTACCTCTGAGTAATTTAGTTAGACTTAAAAGTCTAAAGTCAAACTAGATAATATTCAGATGATCCCCAAGATGCGTCTTAGGTAATAAGTGGAAGGAATTGATTAGTTGCTCAGACGTATCTTGGTTGGACGTGAGCTCCTGTGCTATGAGTATTAATCACAGACCTGTAGAGAACATAACAAGCAGTGTTTGTAGGTGTAATGTTTATTAAGAAACAGTAAATAGGAATAATAATGAGCTCACAAAAACAGATGCCATTATTTCCTTGTGACAGCGTCAAGATGAAGATTTTCAAATATTGATATTTTTCACGATTATGATCTGATCATACAACAGCATCCACTCATGATGTAGTACACAAGCCAAAGACAGTGTTTTGAAATACATTTAAAAGAATATTCCTCCCAACATTTCAAATGGTTAAAGATGGATACTTTTTTGCTTGAAGTATTCTACACTATATATATATATATATATATATATATATATATATATATATATATATATATATGTATTAGGTTGTGTTACATTCATACTTTATAAGTGCCAAACTAAGTTATAAATGAAATTTAACAAATAAAAATGTAACATTATTCATCTGGAAGGAAAAATAAGTATAAAAACCCTTGGTACCCTCTGGCCACCAGACTTCTAGACACTTTAACCACTATTGTCAGATTCAAGTGGATAAACTATTTTTGTCTCAGCCCACTAACATCAGTATCGATAGCCTTAAATGAATACCAGTGTCGGTGGGCCTGAGAAAAAAATACTGACTGTTTTTTTAACCTCATTTTCATGTCCATAACTACAGAGGTAATACAGTTTAGTGATAGTTTCTATGGGAAATCATGTTGTTCGGCCTGTGTGAGACATGGAAGTGCACTCAGAGTGATCCTTATTACCTCCATGTCTAACATTAGCACACACTCCATTTTTTAGACAATTTGATAGTGTTTTATTAATACAAATGTGGCTAAACAATAATCAACTGACCCATATCTTTGAGCAGCGTATACGCATACACTAAATTTATGAGGCCATATTATAATGCTTAATTAGCAAAATTAGCCCATATCTGAGACTCACATATGTACAACTTCAAGAAGCATATACTAAAAATGTCAAGTCCAACATTAGAACCTACTCCATTCTTCATGTTACATTATAGAGTTTAACAATTAAAAATGTGCCTAAATCTCAATTAGTTGCCTTATAACATGTTTACCACTCACTAATATGTTCATAAAAATGTCATGGCGTACATTGCGGCCCCAAATGGAATTTCTATAGGGATTCTCTTATATCTCGGCAGGTGGAAGTAGCACAGGACACTGGAGTCAGAAAGGTCCTCACATAATGCACTGTAATCAACCAACCCATAAACAGAAGATTGCTCAGAGTGCCACCTATTTCTTCCAAATTGTCTACTTTATTGGGTCAAAACCAACGTTTTATACTGTTTATGACAATTTATGAACAGTGAGGAGAGACAGCCAATCAGAGCAACACTTAAGTCTATTCTCAGTCGCTGTAGCGCCTGCAGTCTTCTGTTGAAGAGGCTATGGCTTCTTTGACATTACTCTATGACAAGAAAATACGTATTGGGATATTCATTGCATCAGTCCTCCCAAAGCTGTGGGACCATGGGATTCCACTTTGTGTGTATATACAGGTGAGAAATAGTATGTGTATATTCTGGTGTTACTACGGCCTTGATGGGAAGAAGTCTGTAATAAAGTTCTGTGGTACATTTCATCCTCAAAGGTGCCTCTCCCTAGGGCAGTATAAGATGAGTATGACACTCCTGGAATTTGTGGTTTCCAGCCCAAGACTACCCATGTGATAATCTTGCTTTCCCTGTTTGGGACCCTCATCCCCAGTGATTACCTCTTGTGTCTGAGTACTTTGAATATTGTGTGGCTAATTGCTTTTTATACTAATGGTGTCCATGTCGAACAGGCATGATGTTTTTAGATGTTGTCTTGCTTGCAATGAAAGGGTTTAACAGCTCATTGTGAAATTAACACAATGGGCCTTGCAGCATTGAAGACTTCTTGCCAAGTAGTTCTGTTACTGGCCTTTCTACCTTAATTACATGACATGTTGTTACTCTGCACGTAGACTAATTGGATGATGGGGACCCTTTAGTTCTCCCACGTAAATAAGGGAATAACCCCTTTTGAAAGTATACAAGCATTTCAGCTGTATTTCTGAGGAATCTGAAAGAGCTTTTTAATCCCTTTTCCAGTCCAGCTTTGAAGGAATACTACATCCCTGCTCTCCAAAGACCCTGCAGCAAATCTCCTTCTTGGAGAAACCATAACATTGATATGCAGAAACCCAGGGGCGGATCTACCAGTGGTGCAGGTGGTACAGTGCACTAGGGCCCTTCACTGTGGGGCCCAGAGCTGAGTTTTTTTTTTGCATTCAATTTTATTTTTTGTTATTCATTCTACTGAAGCTCCAAGAGGTGGCAGTGTGGAGCAGTGTGAAAATGGATCCTGAGAGGGGTGGGTGCTCTGTGGTAGTGGAGACTGGGTGCTATGTGAAGATGGCTGCTGAGAGTGACTGGTTGCTATGTGCAGTTAGTATATATGTGTGCTTCAAGCAGGCAGGAGGTAAGGGAAGAGGAGCAGCTATAAAAGAGGTTTTGTGGTGAAACAAATATGGGAAAGGGCCTTGGAGAATGGTGCTGTTAGGGGAAGGAGTATTAGGAAGCGGGATGTTATGGGAATGGATATTGAGGAGGGTCTCTAAGTGAATTGGTAAACAGGGGGCGGGGCACAAAGACATTTTACAACCCACCCCTTTGGGATGGGGGCACATTTTGTTTTTGCACTGGGGCCCTCCATACTCTAGCTCTAGAAACCCATAGAGAAGATGATGTATTTGTGAGATCCAGTGCGTGTATATACAGATGAGAGATAGCTCAGTTTGTATATATACTCTGAGGGATTGCTTATTGTGTGTATATACATTTGAGGGGTTATTCAATTAATAAATACAGGAGCTACATAGCTCAGTGTATATAAAGAAGTGAGATAGCTCGGTGTGTGTATATACAGGTATTAGACATCTGAGTGTGTGTATATACAGGTGAGATATGGCTCAGTGTGTGCATTTACATTTGAGGGATAGCTCAATATGTAAATACAGGTGAGAGATATATCTGAGTTTACAGGCATATTAAAGTGGGGTGGGTTATGAATGCATCTTGTAAAAATGTTTGCTGGGTGTGATGTAGACACCCCCAGCAACAGCACCTTGCATATTGGGTTTCACATTTATAATTAGATACCCAATATGCAGCGCATGCGCATTCTGATTGGCATTTCAGCCAATCAGCAAGCAGCAGTGACGTCACAGCTGCTTCCGAACACCTCCCAGCATAGCTCAGAGGTTGCCGGAGGAAAGAGGAGGGAGAAGCGGGGGGGCGGTGCAGCGCAACTGAGTGGGTGTGTGTCTACCTGTGTTTGTGTCTATCTGTGTGTGTTTGTGTGTGTGTCTGTCTGTGTGTGTATGTCTGTCTGTGTGTTTGTGTGTTTGTCTGTGTGTATATGTCTGTGTGTGTCTGTATGTGAAACAATACAAGTCAGAGGTGCTCATCAGAGAGCGAACCAACCTTAATAGGTTAGTTCTATGGCCATGATAAGCCACTCTGAGAGCAACCTCTTTTAACTCACTTGTGCCCTTCACAGGGAGAAATATCCTATAGTATATCAGTCTGGTCCCACTCAAAAGAGTGACCCAGCCCCAAAATAACAGATAATTCTACCCTGAACAGGAGAAACAGCAAACCCCAGACGCGTTTCGGCCATTATGGGCCTTGTCAGTGAGGTGCAGCTGAACTCCCTAAGGCACAGTGAGCAAGGGGTCTGTATGTGTCTGTGTGTGTTTGTCTGTCTGTGTGTCTGTGTGTTTGTCTGTGTTTGTGTATGTATGTGTGTGTCTGTGTGTGTCTGTCTGTGTGTGTGTTTGTCTGTGTGTGTGTCTTTCTTTCTCTATGTGTGTCTGTATGTGTGTGTCTTTCTCTGTGTGTGTGCCTGTCTGTCTGTTTATGTGTGTTTGTCTGAATATGTGTGTATGTGTGTATGTGTGTGTGTGTGTGTCTGTATATATGTGTGTCTGTATGTCTGTGTGTGTGCAGTAGTGTATCTAGAGGGGGTCGGGGCGGCCTGGGTGTCACCTCTTTTGGGGTGACAAAAATGCCCCCACCTGCCTTCCACCGGAGTGGCTCTCATTCCCCTTCCCCGCTCCCCTGCTCGTGCTCCCTGCTCTCTACTTGTGTCTGCTAGCAGGAAGGAGACAGCAGAGGGAAGAGCCAGGAGACTAGCAGCACGGAGCAGGAGGCATGGGGGGAGGAAAGGGGAGAGGGATCGGTGGAGAGAAGGAGACATGGGAGAAGAGACAAAGGGAAAGAGGGAGACTCATAGAGGAGAGAGAGCTAAGGGGAGACAAAGAGGAACAGAGGGAGACATGGAGGGAGAGGGAGGAATGGGGGGAAAGGAATGGGGAAGAGAGGCAATGGGGCAAAAGGGAGACACATGGAGGGAGAGAAAGGGAAGGGGAGACATGGAAGGAGAGGGAGGAATAGGGGGAGAGGCATGGGGAAGAGAGTCAAAGGTGAAAAAGGGAGACACATGGAGGGAGAGAAAGGGAAGGGGAGACATGAAGGGAGAGGGAGGAATGGGGGGAGCGGCATGGGAAAGAGAGGCAAAGGGGAAGAGGGAGACACATGGATGGAGAGAAAGGGAAGGGGAGACATGGAGGGAGAGGGATGCATGGGGGAGAGGCATGGGGAAGAGAGGCAAAGGGGAAAAGGGAGACACATGGAGGGAGATAGAGTTAAGGGGGAGACATGGAGTGGGAGACATGGGGGGAGAGGCATGGGGGAAAGAGGAAAGGGGAAATAAGGAGACACATGGAGGGAGAGAGAGGCAAGGGGGAGACATGTAAGAAGAGAGGTAGGCATGGGGGAGAGGGAGACATGGGGGAGATGGAAACATGGATGGAAATGGAGAGGCATGGGGGAGAGAGGCAATGGGAAAGAGGGAGACACATGGCGGGAGAGGCATGTTGGTAGAGTAGGAGACATGGGGAGAGGGGGAGTCATGGGGGAGAGGGGGAGACATGGAGGGAGGGGGAGACATTGGGAGAGAGGGAGAACAATGGATAGAGAGGCAAGGGGAAGGAGGGAGAGAGGAGAGAGGATAGGGATAGAAAGAGAGTGGGAGGGAGAGAAAGAAAGAGGGAGGATGGAGAGAGAAAGAGAGAGAAGGGAGAGGGGGAAATTGAGAGAGTGGGAGAGAAAGTGAGGGCGGAGAGGGAAAAGAGAGGGGAGAGAGAAAGAGAGAGAAGGGAGCGGAAAAGGGGGGGAGGAAGAGAGAGAAAGAAAGATGGAGATGGAGAGAATGGGGTAGTGTGAGAGAGAGGGTGATATATATATATATATATATATATATATATATATAAAAATGTTTTCCCTGGGGGGCGGCAAACTCAGGGACAGCTCCGGACGGAAAAAGCTCTAGCTACGCCAATGTGAGTGAGTGAGTGTGTATGTCTCAGTGAGTGAGTGTGTGTCTGTGAGTGAGTGTATATGTCTGTGAGAGTGTATCTGTATGTCTGTGTGAGTGAGTGTGTGTGTCTGTGAGTGAGTGTGTATGTCTATGGGTCTATGTGTGTATCTGTATGTCTGTGTGAGTAAGTGTGTGTGTCTGTGAGTGAGTGTGTATGTCTATGTGTCTATGTGTGTATCTGTATGTCTGTGTGAGTAAGTGTGTGTGTCTGTGTGAGTAAGTGAGAGTTATTCTGTGTGTGTGTGTGAATGTCTGTGTGTGTGGGGGAGGTCATGGGGCAATTACCTGGGGCAGAGGAGGTGAAGGGGCAATTCACTATGGCTGGGGCAGGTCACAAGGCAATTACCTGGGGCTTGGGCAGGTAATAGGGCAATTCATTGGGTCTTGGGGAGGTCACAGGGCAATTCTGTGGGGCTGGAGGCCATTATCTGGGGCTGGGGTAGGTCACAGGGCAATTCTGTGGGACTGAAAGGCAATTCACTAGGGTAGGAGGAGGTGAAGGGGCCATTACCTGGGGCTGGGGGGCAGTTCACTGGGGCAGGAGGAGGTCACAGGGAAATTCTCTGGGGCTTTAGGGGCAATTCACTGAGGCTGGGGGAGGTGACGGGGCAATTCACTGGGGCTGGGGCAGGTGATGGGGCAATTTACTGGGGCTGTGAGAGGTGATGGGGCAATACACTGGGGCTGAGGGGTTACAGGGGCAAATCACTGTGGCTAGGCGTATTACCTGGGATGTAAATAAAACAATCCGTCAATGAAGGGACAGAAATGTAAAGGAAAGGAAAGTGTCTGACATCATGTGACTTCCCACAGCCGGGCAGACTTCAGGTGATAACTGAGCATGGCTGCAAAATCCCCAGGCAAAAAAGAAACATTGTATAAATTATGCTAATTATCCCTGGGAATTTCAAGGGGTGTCAACATTGAGAGAAAACTCTTGCAAAATCAAGAAATTCAGTAAACTTCAGGCTAACGTTTTAACTGTTTATTTTGGATATTTTTCATGCAAAAAATGTGTTTAAGACACTATAAATTCTCCTCTATCAAATGCATTAATAACTCAGCTCACTTACATATACCTTTAAGACCATATTGTGGTAATGTAACAATGTAACTATGTATTATGAAAACAGAGGACAGACACGCCCATCCTCAGAGCTCATTGGCTGCTCCTTGTCATGTGATTGCACTCTCACACAGAGCCTGCTGGGAGTTGTAGTCCTGCACACAGGCTGACACTGAGCTACGGCCCCACAAGTCCTGGAAACCTAGAGAGACCTGGAGAACTGGAGCTGTATCAGGAGTAGGTGAGAGGGGCTGGGGAAAAACTGCTGGGCTAGTGTACTAAAGATTAATAAGGACAGGGGCTGGGGATAAAGGAAGGGACTAGTGTACTAAAGATTAATAAGGACAGGGGCTGGGGATAAAGGAAGGGACTAGTGTACTAAAGATTAATAAGGACAGGGGCTGGGTATAACCTGCTGGGCTAGTGTACTAAAGATTAATAAGGACAGGGGCTGGGTATAACCTGCTGGGCTAGTGTACTAACGATTAATAAGGACAGGGGCTGGGTATAACCTGCTGGGCTAGTGTACTAACGATTAATAAGGACAGAGGCTGGGGATAAAGCACTGGGCTAGTGTACTAAAGATTAATAAGGACAGGGGCTGGGGATAAACTGCTGGGCTAGTGTACTAACGATTAATAAGGACAGAGGCTGGGGATAAAGGATTGGGCTAGTGTACTAAAGATTAATAAGGACAGAGGCTGGGGATAAAGGATTGGGCTAGTGTACTAAAGATTAATAAGGACAGAGGCTGGGGATAAAGGACTGGGCTAGTGTACTAAAGATTAATAAGGACAGGGGCTGGGGATAATGGACTGGGCTAGTGTACTAAAGATTAATAAGGACAGGGGCTGGGGATAAAGCACTGGGCTAGTGTTCTAAAGATTAATAAGGACAGGGGCTGGGTATAACCTGCTCGGCTAGTGTACTAAAGATTAATAAGGACAGGGGCTGGGGATAACCTGCTGGGCTAGTGTACTAAAGAATAATAAGGACAGGGGCTGGGTATAAAGCACTGGGCTAGTGTACTAAAGATTAATAAGGACAGGGCAGGGGATAAAGGACTGGGCTAGTGTACTAAAGATTAATAAGGACAGGGGCTGGGGATAAAGGACTGGGCTAGTGTACTAAAGATTAATAAGGACAGCGGCTGGGGATAAACTGCTGGGCTAGTGTACTAAAGATTAATAAGGACAGGGGCTGGGTATAACCTGCTGGGCTAGTGTACTAAAGAATAATAAGGACAGGGGCTGGGTATAAAGCACTGGGCTAGTGTACTAAAGATTAATAAGGACAGCGGCTGGGGATAAACTGCTGGGCTAGTGTACAAAAGATTAATTAGGACAGGGGCTGGGGATAAACTGCTGGGCTAGTGTACTAAAGATTAATAAGGACAGGGGCTGGGGATAAAGGACTGGGCTAGTGTACTAAAGATTAATAAGGACAGGGGCTGGGGATAAAGGACTGGGCTAGTGTACTAAAGATTAATAGGGACAGGGGCTGGGGATAAAGCACTGGGCTAGTGTACTAAAGATTAATAAGGACAGGGGCTGGGGATAAACTGCTGGGCTAGTGTACTAAAGAATAATAGGGACAGGGGCTGGGGATAAAGCACTGGGCTAGTGTACTAAAGATTAATTAGGACAGGGGCTGGGGATAATGGACTGGGCTAGTGTACTAAAGATTAATAAGGACAGGGGCTGGGGATAAAGGACTGGGCTAGTGTACTAAAGATTAATAAGGACAGGGGCTGGGGATAAAGGACTGGGCTAGTGTACTAAAGATTAATAAGGACAGGGCAGGGGATAAAGGACTGGGCTAGTGTACTAAAGATTAATAAGGACAGGGGCTGGTGATAATGGACTGGGCTAGTGTACTAAAGATTAATAAGGACAGGGGCAGGGGATAAAGGACTGGGCTAGTGTACTAAAGATTAATAAGGACAGGGGCTGGGGATAAAGGACTGGGCTAGTGTACTAAAGATTAATAAGGACAGGGCAGGGGATAAAGGACTGGGCTAGTGTACTAAAGATTAATAAGGACAGGGCAGGGGATAAAGGACTGGGCTAGTGTACTAAAGATTAATAAGGACAGGGGCTGGGGATAAAGGAACGGGCTAGTGTACTAAAGATTTATAAGGACAGGGGCTGGGGATAAAGGACTGGGCTAGTGTACTAAAGATTAATAAGGACAGGGGCTGGGGATAAAGGCCTGGGCTAGTGTACTAAAGATTAATAAGGACAGGGGCTGGGGATAAAGGAACGGGCTAGTGTACTAAAGATTAATAAGGACAGGGGCTGGGGATAAAGGACTGGGCTAGTGTACTAAAGATTAATAAGGACAGGGGCTGGGGATAAAGGAACGGGCTAGTGTACTAAAGATTAATAAGGGCAGGGGCTGGGGATAAAGGACTGGGCTAGTGTACTAAAGATTAATAAGGACAGGGGCTGGGGATAAAGGACTGGGCTAGTGTACTAAAGATTAATAAGGACAGGGGCTGGGGATAAAGGACTGGGCTAGTGTACTAAAGATTAATAAGGACAGGGGTTAGGGATAAAGGACTGGGCTAGTGTACTAAAGATTAATAAGGACAGGGGCTGGGGATAAAGGACTGGGCTAGTGTACTAAAGATTAATAAGGACAGGGGCTGGGGATAAAGGACTGGGCTAGTGTACTAAAGATTAATAAGGACAGGGGCTAGGGATAAAGGACTGGGCTAGTGTACTAAAGATTAATAAGGAAAGGGGCTGGGGATAAAGGAACGGGCTAGTGTACTAAATATTAATAAGGACAGGGGCTGGGGATAAAGGACTGGGCTAGTGTACTAAAGATTAATAAGGACAGGGGCTGGGGATAAAGGAACGGGCTAGTGTACTAAAGATTAATAAGGACAGGGGCTGGGGATAAAGGACTGGGCTAGTGTACTAAAGATTAATAAGGACAGGGGCTGGGGATAAAGGAAGGGACTAGTGTACTAAAGATTAATAAGGACAGGGGCTGGGTATAACCTGCTGGGCTAGTGTACTAAAGATTAATAAGGACAGGGGCTGGGTATAACCTGCTGGGCTAGTGTACTAACGATTAATAAGGACAGAGGCTGGGGATAAAGGATTGGGCTAGTGTACTAAAGATTAATAAGGACAGAGGCTGGGGATAAAGGATTGGGCTAGTGTACTAAAGATTAATAAGGACAGAGGCTGGGGATAAAGGACTGGGCTAGTGTACTAAAGATTAATAAGGACAGGGGCTGGGGATAATGGACTGGGCTAGTGTACTAAAGATTAATAAGGACAGGGGCTGGGGATAAAGCACTGGGCTAGTGTTCTAAAGATTAATAAGGACAGGGGCTGGGGATAATGGACTGGGCTAGTGTACTAAAGATTAATAAGTACAGGGGCTGGGGATAAAGGAATGGGCTAGTGTACTAAAGATTAATAAGGACAGGGGCTGGGTATAACCTGCTCGGCTAGTGTACTAAAGATTAATAAGGACAGGGGCTGGGGATAACCTGCTGGGCTAGTGTACTAAAGAATAATAAGGACAGGGGCTGGGTATAAAGCACTGGGCTAGTGTACTAAAGATTAATAAGGACAGCGGCTGGGGATAAACTGCTGGGCTAGTGTACTAAAGATTAATAAGGACAGGGGCTGGGTATAACCTGCTGGGCTAGTGTACTAAAGAATAATAAGGACAGGGGCTGGGTATAAAGCACTGGGCTAGTGTACTAAAGATTAATAAGGACAGCGGCTGGGGATAAACTGCTGGGCTAGTGTACTAAAGATTAATAAGGACAGGGGCTGGGGATAAAGGACTGGGCTAGTGTACTAAAGATTAATAAGGACAGGGGCTGGGGATAAAGGACTGGGCTAGTGTACTAAAGATTAATAGGGACAGGGGCTGGGGATAAAGCACTGGGCTAGTGTACTAAAGATTAATAAGGACAGGGGCTGGGGATAAACTGCTGGGCTAGTGTACTAAAGAATAATAGGGACAGGGGCTAGGGATAAAGGACTGGGCTAGTGTACTAAAGATTAATAGGGACAGGGGCTGGGGATAAAGCACTGGGCTAGTGTACTAAAGATTAATAAGGACAGGGGCTGGGGATAAACTGCTGGGCTAGTGTACTAAAGAATAATAGGGACAGGGGCTGGGGATAAAGCACTGGGCTAGTGTACTAAAGATTAATTAGGACAGGGGCTGGGGATAATGGACTGGGCTAGTGTACTAAAGATTAATAAGGACAGGGGCTGGGGATAAAGGACTGGGCTAGTGTACTAAAGATTAATAAGGACAGGGGCTGGGGATAAAGGACTGGGCTAGTGTACTAAAGATTAATAAGGACAGGGGCTGGGGATAAAGGAACGGGCTAGTGTACTAAAGATTTATAAGGACAGGGGCTGGGGATAAAGGACTGGGCTAGTGTACTAAAGATTAATAAGGACAGGGGCTGGGGATAAAGGACTGGGCTAGTGTACTAAAGATTAATAAGGACAGGGGCTGGGGATAAAGGCCTGGGCTAGTGTACTAAAGATTAATAAGGACAGGGGCTGGGGATAAAGGAACGGGCTAGTGTACTAAAGATTAATAAGGACAGGGGCTGGGGATAAAGGACTGGGCTAGTGTACTAAAGATTAATAAGGACAGGGGCTGGGGATAAAGGAACGGGCTAGTGTACTAAAGATTAATAAGGGCAGGGGCTGGGGATAAAGGACTGGGCTAGTGTACTAAAGATTAATAAGGACAGGGGCTGGGGATAAAGCACTGGGCTAGTGTACTAAAGATTAATAGGGACAGGGGCTGGGGATAAAGCACTGGGCTAGTGTACTAAAGATTAATAGGGACAGGGGCTGGGGATAAAGGACTGGGCTAGTGTACTAAAGATTAATAAGGACAGGGGCTGGGGATAAAGCACTGGGCTAGTGTACTAAAGATTAATAGGGACAGGGGCTGGGGATAAAGCACTGGGCTAGTGTACTAAAGATTAATAAGGACAGGGGCTGGGGATAATGGACTGGGCTAGTGTACTAAAGATTAATAAGGACAGGGGCTGGGGATAAAGGACTGGGCTAGTGTACTAAAGATTAATAAGGACAGGGGCTGGGGATAAAGGAACGGGCTAGTGTACTAAAGATTAATAAGGACAGGGGCTGGGGATAAAGGACTGGGCTAGTGTACTAAAGATTAATAAGGACAGGGGCTGGGTATAAA
This sequence comes from Discoglossus pictus, assembly GCA_027410445.1. Lineage (NCBI taxonomy): Eukaryota > Metazoa > Chordata > Amphibia > Anura > Alytidae > Discoglossus > Discoglossus pictus. The sequence goes on from CM050170.1 coordinate 67,431,056, forward strand.
GGAACGGGCTAGTGTACTAAAGATTAATAGGGACAGGGGCTGGGGATAAAGGATTGGGCTAGTGTACTAAAGATTAATAAGGACAGGGGCTGGGGATAAAGGACTGGGCTAGTGTACTAAAGATTAATAAGGACAGGGGCTGGGGATAAAGGAACGGGCTAGTGTACTAAAGATTAATAAGGACAGGGGCTGGGGATAAAGGACTGGGCTAGTGTACTAAAGATTAATAAGGACAGGGGCTGGGTATAAAGGAACGGGCTAGTGTACTAAAGATTAATAAGGACATGGGCTGGGTATAAAGGACTGGGCTAGTGTACTAAAGATTAATAAGGACAGGGGCTGGGGATAAAGGACTGGGCTAGTGTACTAAAGATTAATAAGGACAGGGGCTGGGGATAATGGACTGGGCTAGTGTACTAAAGATTAATAAGGACAGGGGCTTGGGATATAGCACTGGGCTAGTGTACTAAAGATTAATAAGGACAGGGGCTGGGGATAAAGGACTGGGCTAGTGTACTAAAGATTAATAAGGACAGGGGCTGGGGATAAAGCACTGGGCTAATGTACTAAAGATTAATAAGGACAGGGGCTGGGGATAAAGCACTGGGCTAGTGTACTAAAGAATAATAAGGACAGGGGCTGGGGATAAAGGACTGGGCTAGTGTACTAAAGAATAATAAGGACAGGGGCTGGGGATAAAGGACTGGGTTAGTGTACTAAAGATTAATAAGGACAGGGGCTGGGGATAAAGCACTGGGCTAGTGTACTAAAGATTAATAGGGACAGGGGCTGGGGATAAAGCACTGGGCTAGTGTACTAAAGATTAATAAGGACAGGGGCTGGGGATAAAGGACTGGGCTAGTGTACTAAAGATTAATAAGGACAGGGGCTGGGGATAAAGCACTGGGCTAGTGTACTAAAGATTAATAAGGACAGGGGCTGGAGATAAAGGAACGGGCTAGTGTACTAAAGATTAATAAGGACAGGGGCTGGAGATAAAGGAACGGGCTAGTGTACTAAAGATTAATAAGGACAGGGGCTGGAGATAAAGGAACGGGCTAGTGTACTAAAGATTAATAAGGACAGGGGCTGGGGATAATGGACTGGGCTAGTGTACTGAAGATTAATAAGGACAGGGGCTGGGGATAAAGGAACGGGCTAGTGTACTAAAGATTAATAAGGACAGGGGCTGGGGATAAAGCACTGGGCTAGTGTACTAAAGATTAATAAGGACAGGGGCTGGGGATAAAGGACTGGGCTAGTGTACTAAAGAATAATTAGGACAGGGGCTGGGGATAATGGACTGGGCTAGTGTACTAAAGATTAATAAGGACAGGGGCTGGAGATAAAGGAAAGGGCTAGTGTACTAAAGATTAATAAGGACAGGGGCTGGAGATAAAGGAACGGGCTAGTGTACTAAAGATTAATAAGGACAGGGGCTGGGGATAATGGACTGGGCTAGTGTACTGAAGATTAATAAGGACAGGGGCTGGGGATAAAGGAACGGGCTAGTGTACTAAAGATTAATAAGGACAGGGGCTGGGGATAAAGCACTGGGCTAGTGTACTAAAGATTAATAAGGACAGGGGCTGGAGATAAAGGAACGGGCTAGTGTACTAAAGATTAATAAGGACAGGGGCTGGGGATAATGGACTGGGCTAGTGTACTAAAGATTAATAAGGACAGGGGCTGGGGATAAAGGACTGGGCTAGTGTACTAAAGATTAATAAGGACAGGGGCTGGGGATAAAGGACTGGGCTAGTGTACTAAAGATTAATAAGGACAGGGGGCTGGGGATAAATAAACGGGCTAGTGTACTAAAGATTAATAAGGACAGGGGCTGGAGATAAAGGACTGGGCTAGTGTACTAAAGATTAATAAGGACAGGGGCTGGAGATAAAGGACTGGGCTAGTGTGCTAAAGATTAATAAGGACAGGGGCTGGAGATAAAGGACTGGGCTAGTGTACTAAAGATTAATAAGGACAGGGGCTGGAGATAAAGGAACGGGCTAGTGTACTAAAGATTAATAAGGACAGGGGCTGGGGATAAAGGACTGGGCTAGTGTACTAAAGATTAATAAGGACAGGGGCTGGGGATAAAGGACTGGGCTAGTGTACTAAAGATTAATAAGGACAGGGGCTGGGGATAAAGGACTGGGCTAGTGTACTAAAGATTAATAAGGACAGGGGCTGTGGATAAACTGCTGGGCTAGTGTACTAAAGATTAATAAGGACAGGGGCAGGGGATAAAGGACTGGGCTAGTGTACTAAAGATTAATATGGACAGGGGCTGGGGATAAAGGACTGGGCTAGTGTACTAAAGATTAATAAGGACAGGGGCTGGGGATAAAGCACTGGGCTAGTGTACTAAAGATTAATAGGGACAGGGGCTGGGGATAATGGACTGGGCTATTGTACTAAAGATTAATAAGGACAGGGGCTGGGGATAAAGGACTGGGCTAGTGTACTAAAGATTAATAAGGACAGGGGCTGGGGATAAAGGACTGGGCTAGTGTACTAAAGATTAATAAGGACAGGGGCTGGGGATAAAGGACTGGGCTAGTGTACTAAAGATTAATAAGGACAGGGGCTGGGGATAAAGCACTGGGCTAGTGTACTAAAGATTAATAAGGACAGGGGCTGGGGATAAAGGACTGGGCTAGTGTACAAAAGATTAATAAGGACAGGGGCAGGGGATAAAGGACTGGGCTAGTGTACTAAAGATTACTAAGGACAGGGGCTGGGGATAATGGACTGGGCTAGTGTACTAAAGATTAATAAGGACAGGGGCTGGAGATAAAGGAACGGGCTAGTGTACTAAAGATTAATAAGGACAGGGGCTGGAGATAAAGGAACGGGCTAGTGTACTAAAGATTAATAAGGACAGGGGCTGGAGATAAAGGAACGGGCTAGTGTACTAAAGATTAATAGGGGCTGGGGATAATGGACTGGGCTAGTGTACTAAAGATTAATAAGGACAGGGGCTGGGGATAAAGGAACGGGCTAGTGTACTAAAGATTAATAAGGACAGGGGCTGGGGATAAAGGACTGGGCTAGTGTACTAAAGATTAATAAGGACAGGGGGCTGGGGATAAATAAAAGGGCTAGTGTACTAAAGATTAATAAGGACAGGGGCTGGAGATAAAGGACTGGGCTAGTGTACTAAAGATTAATAAGGACAGGGGCTGGAGATAAAGGACTGGGCTAGTGTACTAAAGATTACTAAGGACAGGGGCTGGGGATAAAGGACTGGGCTAGTGTACTAAAGATTAATAAGGACAAGGGCTGGGGATAAAGGACTGGGCTAGTGTACTAAAGATTAATAAGGACAGGGGCTGGAGATAAAGGACTGGGCTAGTGTACTAAAGATTAATAAGGACAAGGGCTGGGGATAAAGGACTGGGCTAGTGTGCTAAAGATTAATAAGGACAAGGGCTGGGGATAATGGACTGGGCTAGTGTACTAAAGATTAATAAGGACAGGGGCTGGGGATAATGGACTGGGCTAGTGTACTAAAGATTAATAAGGACAGGGGCTGGGGATAAAGGAAGGGACTAGTGTACTAAAGATTAATAAGGACAGGGGCTGGGGATAAAGGACTGGGCTAGTGTACTAAAGCTTAATAAGGACAGGGGCTGGGGATAAACTGCTGGGCTAGTGTACTAAAGATTAATAAGGACAGCGGCTGGGGATAAAGGACTGGGCTAGTGTACTAAAGATTAATAAGGACAGGGGCTGGGGATAAAGGACTGGGCTAGTGTACTAAAGATTACTAAGGACAGGTGCTGGGGATAAAGGACTGGGCTAGTGTACTAAAGATTAATAAGGACAGGGGCTGGGGATAAAGGACTGGGCTAGTGTACTAAAGATTAATAGGGGCTGGGGATAATGGACTGGGCTAGTGTACTAAAGATTAATAAGGACAGGGGCTGGAGATAAAGGACTGGGCTAGTGTACTAAAGATTAATAAGGACAGGGGCTGGGGATAAAGGACTGGGCTAGTGTACTAAAGATTAATAAGGACAGAGGCTGGGGATAAAGGACTGGGCTAGTGTACTAAAGATTAATAAGGACAGAGGCTGGGGATAAAGGACAGGGGCTAGTGTACAAAAGATTAATAAGGACAGGGGCTGGGGATAAAGGACTGGGCTAATGTACTAAAGATTACTAAGGACAGGGGCTAGGGATAAAGGAACGGGCTAGTGTACTAAAGATTAATAAGGACAGGTGCTGGGGATAAAGGACTGGGCTAGTGTACTAAAGATTAATAAGGACAGGGGCTGGGGATAAAGCACTGGGCTAGTGTACTAAAGATTAATAAGGACAGGGGCTGGAGATAAAGGACTGGGCTAGTGTACAAAAGATTAATAAGGACAGGGGCAGGGGATAAAGGACTGGGCTAGTGTACTAAAGATTACTAAGGACAGGGGCTGGGGATAATGGACTGGGCTAGTGTACTAAAGATTAATAAGGACAGGGGCTGGAGATAAAGGAACGGGCTAGTGTACTAAAGATTAATAAGGACAGGGGCTGGAGATAAAGGAACGGGCTAGTGTACTAAAGATTAATAAGGACAGGGGCTGGGGATAAAGGACTGAGCTAGTGTACTAAAGATTAATAAGGACAGGGTCTGGGGATAATGGACTGGGCTAGTGTACTAAAGATTAATAAGGACAGGGGCTGGGGATAAAGGAACGGGCTAGTGTACTAAAGATTAATAAGGACAGGGGCTGGAGATAAAGGAACGGGCTAGTGTACTAAAGATTAATAAGGACAGGGGCTGGAGATAAAGGAACGGGCTAGTGTACTAAAGATTAATAAGGACAGGGGCTGGAGATAAAGGAACGGGCTAGTGTACTAAAGATTAATAAGGACAGGGGCTGGGGATAAAGGACTGGGCTAGTGTACTAAAGATTAATAAGGACAGGGGCTGGGGATAAAGCACTGGGCTAGTGTACTAAAGAATAATAAGGACAGGGGCTGGGGATAACCTGCTGGGCTAGTGTACTAAAGATTAATAAGGACAGGGGCTGGAGATAAAGGACTGGGCTAGTGTACTAAAGATTAATAAGGACAGGGGCTGGGGATAAAGGAACGGGCTAGTGTACTAAAGATTAATAAGGACAGGGGCTGGAGATAAAGGACTGGGCTAGTGTGCTAAAGATTAATAAGGACAGGGGCTGGAGATAAAGGACTGGGCTAGTGTACTAAAGATTAATAAGGACAGGGGCAGGGGATAATGGACTGGGCTAGTGTACTAAAGATTAGTAAGGACAGGGGCTGGGGATAAAGGAACGGGCTAATGTACTAAAGATTAATAAGGACAGGGGCTGGGGATAATGGACTGGGCTAATGTACTAAAGATTAATAAGGACAGGGGCTGGGGATAAAGGAACGGGCTAATGTACTAAAGATTAATAAGGACAGGGGCTGGGGATAATGGACTGGGCTAATGTACTAAAGATTAATAAGGACAGGGGCTGGGGATAATGGACTGGGCTAGTGTACTAAAGATTAGTAAGGACAGGGGCTGGGGATAAAGGACTGGGCTAGTGTACTAAAGATTAATAAGGACAGGGGCTGGGGATAAAGGACTGGGCTAGTGTACTAAAGATTAATAAGGACAGGGGGCTGGGGATAAATAAAAGGGCTAGTGTACTAAAGATTAATAAGGACAGGGGCTGGAGATAAAGGACTGGGCTAGTGTACTAAAGATTAATAAGGACAGGGGCTGGAGATAAAGGACTGGGCTAGTGTACTAAAGATTAATAAGGACAAGGGCTGGGGATAAAGGACTGGGCTAGTGTACTAAAGATTAATAAGGACAGGGGCTGGAGATAAAGGACTGGGCTAGTGTACTAAAGATTAATAAGGACAAGGGCTGGGGATAAAGGACTGGGCTAGTGTGCTAAAGATTAATAAGGACAAGGGCTGGGGATAATGGACTGGGCTAGTGTACTAAAGATTAATAAGGACAGGGGCTGGGGATAATGGACTGGGCTAGTGTACTAAAGATTAATAAGGACAAGGGCTGGGGATAAAGGACTGGGCTAGTGTACTAAAGATTAATAAGGACAGGGGCTGGGGATAAAGGAAGGGACTAGTGTACTAAAGATTAATAAGGACAGGGGCTGGGGATAAAGGACTGGGCTAGTGTACTAAAGCTTAATAAGGACAGGGGCTGGGGATAAACTGCTGGGCTAGTGTACTAAAGATTAATAAGGACAGGGGCTGGGGATAAAGGAACGGGCTAGTGTACTAAAGATTACTAAGGACAGGTGCTGGGGATAAAGGACTGGGCTAGTGTACTAAAGATTAATAAGGACAGGGGCTGGGGATAAAGGACTGGGCTAGTGTACTAAAGATTAATAAGGACAGGGGCTGGGGATAAAGGACTGGGCTAGTGTACTAAAGATTAATAAGGACAGGGGCTGGGGATAAAGGAACGGGCTAGTGTACTAAAGATTAATAAGGACAGAGGCTGGGGATAAAGGACAGGGGCTAGTGTACAAAAGATTAATAAGGACAGGGGCTGGGGATAAAGGACTGGGCTAATGTACTAAAGATTACTAAGGACAGGGGCTAGGGATAAAGGAACGGGCTAATGTACTAAAGAATAATAAGGACAGGTGCTGGGGATAAAGGACTGGGCTAGTGTACTAAAGATTAATAAGGACAGGGGCTGGGGATAATGGACTGGGCTAGTGTACTAAAGATTACTAAGGACAGGGGCTGGAGATAAAGCACTGGGCTAGTGTACTAAAGATTAATAAGGACAGGGGCTGGGGATAAAGGACTGGGCTAGTGTACTAAAGATTAATAAGGACAGGGGCTAGGGATAATGGACTGGGCTAGTGTACTAAAGATTAATAAGGACAGGGGCTGGAGATAAAGGAACGGGCTAGTGTACTAAAGATTAATAAGGACAGGGGCTGGGGATAATGGACTGGGCTAGTGTACTAAAGATTAATAAGGACAGGGGCTGGAGATAAAGGAACGGGCTAGTGTACTAAAGATTAATAAGGACAGGGGCTGGAGATAAAGGAACGGGCTAGTGTACTAAAGATTAATAAGGACAGGGTCTGGGGATAATGGACTGGGCTAGTGTACTAAAGATTAATAAGGACAGGGGCTGGGGATAAAGGAACGGGCTAGTGTACTAAAGATTAATAAGGACAGGGGCTGGAGATAAAGGAACGGGCTAGTGTACTAAAGATTAATAAGGACAGGGGCTGAAGATAAAGGAACGGGCTAGTGTACTAAAGATTAATAAGGACAGGGGCTGGGGATAAAGGACTGGGCTAGTGTACTAAAGATTAATAAGGACAGGGGCCGGGGATAAATAAACGGGCTAGTGTACTAAAGATTAATAAGGACAGGGGCTTGAGATAAAGGAACGGGCTAGTGTACTAAAGATTAATAAGGACAGGGGCTGGGGATAAAGGACTGGGCTAGTGTACTAAAGATTAATAAGGACAGGGGCTGGGGATAAAGGACTGGGCTAGTGTACTAAAGAATAATTAGGACAGGGGCTGGGGATAAAGCACTGGGCTAGTGTACTAAAGATTAATAAGGACAGGGGCTGGAGATAAAGGACTGGGCTAGTGTGCTAAAGATTAATAAGGACAGGGGCTGGAGATAAAGGACTGGGCTAGTGTACTAAAAATTAATAAGGACAGGGGCTGGGGATAAAGCACTGGGCTAGTGTACTAAAGATTAATAAGGACAGGGGCTGGGGATAATGGACTTGGCTAGTGTACTAAAGATTAATAAGGACAAGGGCTGGGGATAATGGACTGGGCTAGTGTACTAAAGATTAATAAGGACAGGGGCTGGGGATAATGGACTGGGCTAGTGTACTAAAGATTAATAAGGACAGGGGCTGGGGATAAAGGAAGGGACTAGTGTACTAAAGATTAATAAGGACAGGGGCTGGGGATAAAGGACTGGGCTAGTGTACTAAAGCTTAATAAGGACAGGGGCTGGGGATAAACTGCTGGGCTAGTGTACTAAAGATTAATAAGGACAGGTGCTGGGGATAAAGGAACGGGCTAGTGTACTAAAGATTACTAAGGACAGGGGCTGGGGATAAAGGACTGGGCTATTGTACTAAAGATTAATAAGGACAGGGGCTGGGGATAAAGGACTGGGCTAGTGTACTAAAGATTAATAAGGACAGGGGCTGGGGATAAAGGACTGGGCTAGTGTACAAAAGATTAATAAGGACAGGGGCAGGGGATAAAGGACTGGGCTAGTGTACTAAAGATTAATAAGGACAGGGGCTGGGGATAAAGGATTGGGCTAGTGTACTAAAGATTAATAAGGACAGGGGCTGGGGATAAAGGACTGGGCTAGTGTACTAAAGATTAATAAGGACAGGGGCTGGGGATAATGGACTGGGCTATTGTACTAAAGATTAATAAGGACAGGGGCTGGGGATAAAGGACTGGGCTAGTGTACTAAAGATTAATAAGGACAGGGGCTGGGGATAAAGGACTGGGCTAGTGTACTAAAGATTAATAAGGACAGGGGCTGGGGATAATGGACTGGGCTAGTGTACTAAAGATTAATAAGGACAGGGGCTGGGGATAATGGACTGGGCTAGTGTACTAAAGATTAATAAGGACAGGGGCTGGGGATAATGGACTGGGCTAGTGTGCTAAAGATTAATAAGGACAGGGGCTGGGGATAATGGACTGGGCTAGTGTACTAAAGATTAATAAGGACAGGGGCTGGGGATAAAGGAACGGGCTAGTGTACTAAAGATTAATAAGAACAGGGGCTGGGGAATAAAGGACTGGGCTAGTGTACTAAAGATTAATAAGGACAGGGGCAGGGGATAAACGACTGGGCTAGTGTACTAAAGATTAATAAGGACAGGGGCTGGGGATAAAGGACTGGGCTAGTGTACTAAAGATTAATAAGGACAGGGGCTGGGGATAAAGGACTGGGCTAGTGTACTAAAGATTAATAAGGACAGGGGCTGGGGATAAAGCACTGGGCTAGTGTACTAAAGATTAATAAGGACAGGGGCTGGGGATAAAGGAACGGGCTAGTGTACTAAAGATTAATAAGGACAGGGGCTGGGGATAATTGACTGGGCTAGTGTACTAAAGATTAATAAGGACAGGGGCTGGGGATAAAGCACTGGGCTAGTGTACTAAAGATTAATAAGGACAGGGGCTGGGGATAATTGACTGGGCTAGTGTACTAAAGATTAATAAGGACAGGGGCTGGGGATAATGGACTGGGCTAGTGTACTAAAGATTAATAAGGACAGCGGCTGGGGATAAAGGAACAGGCTAGTGTACTAAAGATTAATAAGGACAGGGGCTGGGGATAAAGCACTGGGCTAGTGTACTAAAGATTAATAAGGACAGGGGCTGGGGATAAAGCACTGGGCTAGTGTACTAAAGATTAATAAGGACAGGGGCAGGGGATAAACGACTGGGCTAGTGTACTAAAGATTAATAAGGACAGGGGCTGGGGATAATTGACTGGGCTAGTGTACTAAAGATTAATAAGGACAGGGGCTGGGGATAAAGCACTGGGCTAGTGTACTAAAGATTAATAAGGACAGCGGCTGGGGATAAAGGAACAGGCTAGTGTACTAAAGATTAATAAGGACAGGGGCTGGGGATAAAGCACTGGGCTAGTGTACTAAAGATTAATAAGGACAGGGGGGCTGGGGATAAAGGACTGGGCTAGTGTACTAAAGATTAATAAGGACAGGGGCTGGGGATAAAGCACTGGGCTAGTGTTCTAAAGATTAATAATGACAGGGGCTTGGGATAAAGCACTGGGCTAGTGTACTAAAGATTAATAAGGACAGGGGCTGGGGATAAAGGACTGGGCTAGTGTACTAAAGATTTATAAGGACAGGGGCTGGGGATAATGGACTGGGCTAGTGTACTAAAGATTTATAAGGACAGGGGCTGGGGATAAAGGACTGGGCTAGTGTACTAAAGTTTAATAAGGACAGGGGCTGGGGATAATGGACTGGGCTAGTGTACTAAAGATTAATAGGGACAGGGGCTGGGTATAAAGGAATGGGCTAGTGTACTAAAGATTAATAGGGACAGGGGCTGGGGATAAAGGATTGGGCTAGTGTACTAAAGATTAATAAGGACATGGGCTGGGTATAAAGGACTGGGCTAGTGTACTAAAGATTAATAAGGACAGGGGCTGGGTAAAAAGGACTGGGCTGGTGTACTAAAGATTAATAAGGACAAGGGCTGGGGATAAAGGACTGGGCTAGTGTACTAAAGATTAATAGGGACAGGGGCTGGGGATAAAGGATTGGGCTAGTGTACTAAAGATTAATAAGGACAGGGGCTGGGGATAAAGGACTGGGCTAGTGTACTAAAGATTAATAAGGACAGGGGCTGGGGATAAAGGACTGGGCTAGTGTACTAAAGATTAATAAGGACAGGGGCTGGGGATAATGGACTGGGCTAGTGTACTAAAGATTAATAAGGACAGGGGATTGGGATAGAGGACTGGGCTAGTGTACTAAAGATTAATAAGGACAGGGGCTGGGGATAATGGACTGGGCTAGTGTACTAAAGATTAATAAGGACAGGGGCTGGGGATAAAGGACTGGGCTAGTGTACTAAAGAATAATAAGGACTGGGGCTGGGGATAAAGGAACGGGCTAGTGTACTAAAGATTAATAAGGACAGGGGCTGGGGATAAAGCACTGGGCTAGTGTACTAAAGATTAATAAGGACAGGGGCTGGGGATAAAGCACTGGGCTAGTGTACTAAAGATTAATAAGGACAGGGGCTGGGGATAAACTGCTGGGCTAGTGTACTAAAGATTAATAAGGACAGGGGCTGGGGATAAAGGACTGGGCTAGTGTACTAAAGATTAATAAGGACAGGGGCTGGGGATAAAGGACTGGGCTAGTGTACTAAAGATTAATAGGGACAGGGGCTGGGGATAAAGCACTGGGCTAGTGTACTAAAGATTAATAAGGACAGGGGATGGGGATAAAGGACTGGGCTAGTGTACTAAAGATTAATAAGGACAGGGGCTGGGGATAAAGGACTGGGCTAGTGTACTAAAGATTAATAAGGACAGGGGCTGGGGATAAACTGCTGGGCTAGTGTACTAAAGATTAATAAGGACAGGGGCTGGGGATAAAGGACTGGGCTAGTGTACTAAAGATTAATAAGGACAGGGGCTGGGGATAAAGGAACGGGCTAGTGTACTAAAGATTAATAAGGACAGGGGATTGGGATAAAGCACTGGGCTAGTGTACTAAAGATTAATAAGGACAGGGGCTGGGGATAAAGCACTGGGCTAGTGTACTAAAGATTAATAAGGACAGGGGCTGGGGATAAAGGACTGGGCTAGTGTACTAAAGATTAATAAGGACAGGGGCTGGGGATAAAGGAACGGGCTAGTGTACTAAAGATTAATAAGGACAGGGGCTGGGGATAAAGGACTGGGCTAGTGTACTAAAGATTAATAAGGACAGGGGATTGGGATAAAGGACTGGGCTAGTGTACTAAAGATTAATAAGGACAGGGGCTGGGGATAATGGACTGGGCTAGTGTACTAAAGATTAATAAGGACAGGGGCTGGGGATAAAGGACTGGGCTAGTGTACTAAAGATTAATTAGGACAGGGGCTGGGGATAAACTGCTGGGCTAGTGTACTAAAGATTAATAAGGACAGGGGCTGGGGATAAACTGCTGGGCTAGTGTTCTAAAGATTAATTAGGACAGGGGCTGGGGATAAACTGCTGGGCTAGTGTACTAAAGATTAATAAGGACAGGGGGCTGGGGATAAATAAATGGGCTAGTGTGCTAAAGATTAATAAGGGCTGGGGATAAAGGACTGGGCTAGTGTACTAAAGATTAATAAGGACAGGGGCTGGAGATAAATGACTGGGCTAGTGTACTAAAGATTAATAAGGACAGGGGCTTGAGATAAAGGAACGGGCTAGTGTACTAAAGATTAATAAGGACAGGGGCTGGGGATAATGGACTGGGCTAATGTACTAAAGATTAATAAGGACAGGGGCTGGGGATAAAGCACTGGGCTAGTGTACTAAAGATTAATAAGGACAGGGGCTGGGGATAATGGACTGGGCTAGTGTACTAAAGATTACTAAGGACAGGTGCTGGGGATAAAGGAAGGGACTAGTGTACTAAAGATTAATAAGGACAGGGGCTGGGGATAAAGGACTGGGCTAGTGTACTAAAGATTAATATGGACAGGAGATGGGGATAAAGGACTGGACTAGTGTACTAAAGATTAATAGGGACAGGGGCTGGGGCTAAAGGAACGGGCTAGTGTGCTAAAGATTAATAAGGACAGGGGCTGGGGATAATGGACTGGGCTAGTGTACTAAAGATTAATAGGGACAGGGGCTGGGGATAAAGGAACGGGCTAGTGTACTAAAGATTAATAAGGACAGGGGCTGGGGATAATGGACTGGGCTAGTGTACTAAAGAATAATAAGGACAGGGGCTGGGGATAAAGGACTGGGCTAGTGTACTAAAGATTAATAAGGACAGGGGGCTGGGGATAAAGGACTGGGCTAGTGTACTAAAGATTAATAAGGACAGGGGCTGGGGATAAAGGACTGGGCTAGTGTACTAAAGATTAATAAGGACAGGGGCTGGGGATAAACTGCTGGGCTAGTGTACTAAAGATTAATAAGGACAGGGGGCTGGGGATAAATAAATGGGCTAGTGTGCTAAAGATTAATAAGGACAGGGGCTGGTGATAATGGACTGGGCTAGTGTACTAAAGATTAATAAGGACAGGGGCTGGGGATAATGGACTGGGCTAGTGTACTATAGAATAATAAGGACAGGGGCTGGGGATAATGGACTGGGCTAGTGTACTAAAGAATAATAAGGACAGGGGCTGGGGATAATGGACTGGGCTAGTGTACTAAAGAATAATAAGGACAGGGGCTAGGGATAATGGACTGGGCTAGTGTACTAAAGAATAATAAGGACAGGGGCTGGGTATAATGGACTGGGCTAGTGTACTATAGAATAATAAGGACAGGGGCTGGGGATAAAGGACTGGGCTAGTGTACTAAAGAATAATAAGGACAGGGGCTGGGGATAATGGACTGGGCTAGTGTACTAAAGAATAATAAGGACAGGGGCTAGGGATAATGGACTGGGCTAGTGTACTAAAGAATAATAAGGACAGGGGCTGGTGATAATGGACTGGGCTAGTGTGCTAAAGATTAATAAGGACAGGGGCTGGTGATAATGGACTGGGCTAGTGTACTAAAGATTAATAAGGACAGGGGCTGGGGATAATGGACTGGGCTAGTGTACTATAGAATAATAAGGACAGGGGCTGGGGATAATGGACTGGGCTAGTGTACTAAAGAATAATAAGGACAGGGGCTGGGGATAATGGACTGGGCTAGTGTACTAAAGAATAATAAGGACAGGGGCTAGGGATAATGGACTGGGCTAGTGTACTAAAGAATAATAAGGACAGGGGCTGGGTATAATGGACTGGGCTAGTGTACTATAGAATAATAAGGACAGGGGCTGGGGATAAAGGACTGGGCTAGTGTACTAAAGAATAATAAGGACAGGGGCTGGGGATAATGGACTGGGCTAGTGTACTAAAGAATAATAAGGACAGGGGCTAGGGATAATGGACTGGGCTAGTGTACTAAAGAATAATAAGGACAGGGGCTGGGTATAATGGACTGGGCTAGTGTACTATAGAATAATAAGGACAGGGGCTGGGGATAATGGACTGGGCTAGTGTACTAAAGAATAATAAGGACAGGGGCTAGGGATAATGGACTGGGCTAGTGTACTAAAGAATAATAAGGACAGGGGCTGGGTATAATGGACTGGGCTAGTGTACTATAGAATAATAAGGACAGGGGCTGGGGATAAAGGACTGGACTAGTGTACTAAAGATAAGGACAGTGGCTGGGGATAATGGTCTACGCTAGTGTACTAAAGATTAATAAGGACAAGGGCTGGAGATAAAGGAACGGGCTAGTGTACAAAAGATTAATAAGGACAGGGGATTGGGATAAATGACTGGGCTAGTGTACTAAAGATTAATAATTACAGGGACTGGGGATAAAGAACTGGGCTAGTGTACTAAAGATAAAAGGAGAGTGGAATAAAGATAAACAGACTGGAGAGGGGAATAAAGATAAGGATTTGGGCTAGTGTAAATAAATTAAGGATAAAGTGCTGGGCTAGTGTACTTTAGATAGTAAGGAAATGGTAGAGGGGCTGGGCTAGTGTACTAAAGATAAAAGGAGAGTGGAATAAGATAAACTGATTGCGATGGTGTACTAAATGGAGAAGGGAATACAGATAAGGCACTGGGTTAGTGTATATAAAGAAAAGATAAAGGGCGGACTAGTGTACTAAAGATAACGGGAGAGTTGAACAAAGATAAACTGGTTAGGTTAGAGTACTAAAGGGAGAGGGGAATAAAGATAAGGTACTATGGCTTTTGTAAGTAAAGGAAGGGCAAAGGGACTGGATTAGTGTACTAAAGATAAAAGGATAGCGGAATAAATATAAACAGACTGGGTTGTAGTAAATATTGGGAGGATAAAGGAACTGGACTAGTGCAGCAAAGATAATGGTTGAATAAAGATAAATGGGCAGGATTTAGAAGTGGACCTTAGATATACAGTGCCTTGCAAAAGTATTCACCTCCCTTGACTTTTTACCTATTTTGTTACATCACAGCCTTAAGTTCAACGTTTTGTTAATCTGAATTTTATGTGATGGATCAGAACACAATAGTCTAGGTCTCTATGAGCTTGCCACATCTTACCACTGGGATTTTTGCCTATTCCTCCTTGCAAAACTGCTCCAGCTCCTTCAAGTTGGATGGTTTGCTCTTGTGAACAGCAATCTTTAAGTCTGACTACAGATTTTCTATTGGATTGATGTCTGGGCTTTGACTAGGCCATTCCAACACATTTACGTTTCCCCTTAAACCACTCAAGTGTTGCTTTAGCAGTGTGTTTGGGGTCATTGTCCTGCTGGAAGGTGAACCTCCGTCCTAGCCTTAAATCACGCACAGACTGTGAGGAGCTGTTGTACGTCTCTTGGCAGGCTTGCTGTTGTGCCATGTTCTTTCCATTTGGTTATGATAGATTTGATGCTGCTCCTGGGGATCATCAAAGATTTGGATATTTTTTTATAACCTAACCCTGACTTGTACTTCTCAACAACATTGTCCCTTACTTGTTTGGAGAGTTCCTTGGTCTTCATGGCAGTGTTTGGTTAGTGGTGCCTCTTGCTTAGGTGTTGCAACCTCTGAAGCCTCTGAAAAAAGGTGTGTATATGTAATGACAGATCATGTGACACTTAGATTGCGCACAGGTGGACATCATGTCACTAATTATGTGAATTCTGAAGGTAATTGGTTGCACCAGAGCTTTTTATGGACTTCATAACAAAGGGGGTGAATACATACGCACATGGCAATTTTCTGTTTTCTGTTTCTAAAAAAAATGTTTTATGTATATATTTTTCTCATTTCACTTCACCAACTTAGACTATTGTGTTCTGATCCATCACATAAAATTTAGATTACCAAAACATTGAACTTAAGGCTGTAATGTAACCAAATAGGTAAAAAGTCAAGGGGGTGAATACTTTTGCAACACACTGTACATAGAAGAAAAGCAGAGGAGTCTAAAAATGGATAAAGGGTATAGGATTTTGGAAGAATATTACAATTAATAGACAAAAGGCTGTAGGATAAAGTCAGAATGATTTAAAATAAAGTATTTGGGCAGGGGCAATGTGAATGCAAATAGATTAAATGGGGGAGATAAATATTTGCATGGGAGAAGCAACTGGAGAGAGAGAATCTAGTAAGCAAATTTCAGAGGGAGAATATTACAGAGTAAGTTGAAAAGTAATTAAAATCTCAGAGGAGAGGTGGTATGAAGATGAATGGATTGTGAGGGTGAAGGAATGGTGGGGTACGGAATATAGTAAGCAAATTGGGGGAAGGAGAAGAGTAGAGTGGCGAGAAGGAAATCAATTCTCAGAACCGAGGTGGTATGATGGTGAATGGATTGAAGGGGGAGATAGGTGGATTGTGACTAAGAAGGAATGGTGGGGGGACAGAATATAGTAAGCAAATGAAATCAGGGGGATGAGAAGAGTGGTGAGAAAGAATTAAACAAAGTCTCAAAACAGAGGTGGTATGAAGATGAATTAATTGAAGAGAGAAAGGAGCAGATTGAGAGGAAGGACGAATGGTGGAATATGGAATATAGTAAGTAAATTGGGAGGAGGAGAATAGTAAAGTGGTATGAAGAAATTAAACAAAGTCTCAGAACAGAGGTGGTATGAAGGTGATTTGATTGCAGAGGGAAAGGAACAGTTTGCGAGGGAGAATGAATGGTGTGATACAGAATACTGTAAGCAGGTCAGGGAGGGAAAAGAGTAGAGTGGCAAGAAGGATTAAAAGGAAAAGTCTAATGACATGGGTTATGTAAGGTAATTGATTGGAGGACGAGACAGAATATCATAAACAGAGAATTTGAATTAAAGAATAGAATGGAAGGGGTATGAATGTAAATGGATTGTAGGGTAATAAGAAGGTCTATAAAGGAAAGGGAATTGGGGGGGGGGGAATCTAGTAAGCAGATTTCAGTGGAAGAGGTGTACAGAGTAGGTTGAAAAGCTATTAAAGTATCAGAGCGTTAGTGGTATGAAGATGAATGGATTGAAGGGAGAGAGGGACAGATTGTAATGGAGAATGAATAGTGGGATACTGAATATAGTAAGCAAATTGGGGGAAGGAGAAAAGTACAGTGGCGAGAAGGAAATAAATAAAGTCTCAGAACAGAGGTGGTGTAAAGATGAATGGATTGAAAGGGCAAATGTGATGGAGAAGGAATGGTGGGGTACAGAATATAGTAAGCAAATCCAAGCAAGGAGAAAAGTGGAGTGGTGAGAATGAATTAAACAATATCAAAACAGAGGTGGTATGAAGAGGAGTGGATTGAAAGTGGAGATG
The DNA here is from genome assembly GCA_027410445.1 of Discoglossus pictus. NCBI lineage: Eukaryota > Metazoa > Chordata > Amphibia > Anura > Alytidae > Discoglossus > Discoglossus pictus. Next base: position 67,448,063 of record CM050170.1, read on the forward strand.
GACGGATTTAGAGGGAAAATGAATGGTGGGATACAGAATATAGTAAGCAGATTGTGGTAAGGAGAATAATAATGTGTAGAAGAAAATAAACAACGTCTCATAACAGAGATGGTATGAAGGTGAATGGATTGAAGGGAGAAAGGGATTGATTTAGAGGGAGAATTCATCTTGGGATATAGTATATAGTAAGCAAATTGCAGGAATGAGAAGAGTAGGGTGATGAGAAAGAATTAAACAAAGACTCAGAAAAGGTGGTATTACGGTGAATGTATTGAAGGGGGGAGGAACAGATTGAGAGAGAGAGAGAAGGAATGGTGGGATACAAAATATAGTAAGTAAATTGGGAAAGGAGATGATTAGTGAGAAAGAATTAAAGTCTCTCAACAGGGGTGATAAATGGATTGAAGGCAGAGAGGGGCAGATTGTGATAGAGAAGGGAAGGTGAGATATGGAATATAGTAAGCAGATCAGGGGTGGAGAAGAGTAGAGTGGCAAGAAGGAATTAAAAGAAAGTCTTAGGACATGGGTTATGAAAGGTAATGGATGGAGGAGGTGAAGAGTATATTCTAAGAGAGAAAGAATAAGGAGACATAATATAGCAAGTAGAGTGGAAGAAAGGTTAAAGTTAAACAAGAAAGAATGAAAATAAATTGTTATACCAAAGAAGAAGGAATGGGGAGAGAGAATCTATGAATCAAAGTTGAGAGAGTGAGAATAAAATACAGTAAACTGAAAAGCGATTAAAGTATCAGGAAAGATCTGGTATGAATGTGAATTGACTGACAGTGGAGAGGGACATATTACTAGGGATAAATAATGGTGGAACACACAATATAGTAATCGGATTGGGGAAGGGAGAAGAGTGGTGAGAAGGAGTTAAAAGAAAGACTTAGGATAAATGGATAAGAGCGGCAGAAGAATAGTGGGTAAAGAAAATGAAAAGGGAGAGAGCAGAGTAAAGGAGGAGGAGGGTTAGAGAGTATGCGAAGAGCATTGACCATCAATAGAAGAAATAATAATGCAAGGAATTGAAGAAACAGTGATGAGTAAGTGTGGACAGTAGTGTGGAAATGAGTAAAAGAGAGTGGTGGATGAAGAGAGAAGTGAGATAGAGTAGGGAAAAGGCCAACCTTTACTAGAGCCAAATGTGGCTCATTAGAGATCACCAAACGGCTCTTACACCAACATTAAATGTAGTAGCTTGTAATATGATTGTTAGCTATGAATCCAGATCAGTTACAGTTTGCTACAATTGAATGGAGGGAGATTGAATGGATTTAGAGAATAGAATGGTGGGAGAATGGATTGGGATTATAGAATAGAATGGACGGCAATATGGTTTGCCATTAGAGAATAAAATGGAGTGAGCAATGGGTTGGAATTAGAGAAAATAATAGAGGGAAGAATGAATTGATTGGCATTAGAGAATAGAATGATGGGAGAATCAACAAGAATTTGAAAATAGAATGGAGGATGGTTCGGGCTAGAGAATTGAGGGAAGGGGATAATGGATTGGAATTGGAGAATTGAACAGAGGGGAGAATAGATTGGAATTAAATAAATTAATTAAGGGGAGAATATATTGAAATTAGAAAATTGGCTTGAGGGGCGAATATGAAAATGGACCAGAATTAGAGAATAGAATGGAAATTGGAATGAACTGGATTTACAGCATTGAATAGAGGGTGAATTGATTGGAATTAGAACATAGAATATAGGGGAGAATGCATTGGAATTAGAGGATAGAATATAGGGGAGAATGCATTGGAATAAGAGGATAAAATGTAGTGTAGAATGTATTGGAATTAGAATATAGAATGTAGGGGAGAATGGATTGGAATTAGAATATAGAATGTAGGGGAGAATGGATTGGAATTAGAAAATAGAATAGAATGGAGTGGAGAATGGATTGGAATTAGAGGATAAAATGTAGGGGAGAATGAATTGGAATTAGAGGATGTAATGTAGGGGAAAATTGATTGTAATTAGAGGATGTAATGTAGGGGAAAATTGATTGGAATTAGAAAATAGAATGTAGGGGAGAATGGATAGGAATTAGAGAATAGAATGTAGCTTAGAATGGATTGGAATTAGAGGATACAATGGAGGGGAGAATGGATTGGAATTAGAGGATACAATGGAAGGGAGAATGGATTGGAATTAGAGGATACAATGGAAGGGAGAATGGATTGGAATTAGAGGATACAATGGAAGGGAGAATGGATTGGAATTAGAGGATACAATGGAGGGGAGAATGGATTGGAATTAGAGGATACAATGGAGGGGAGAATTGACTGGAATTATATAATAGAATGGATAGAAGGAGAGTATTTTACTATGGGATATGGAAGCTGTGGAAGTGGACTATAGTAAGGGGAGGTAAAAAAGATGATGGGGAAGTTAAAGACCATAATCGGGGTGAGAAACAAGAATGAGAGATTAAGTTGTGAGGAGTGAAGGGTAAAGTAGACACAGAGAAAGGCACAAACCGATGCATATAGACACTGATAAAGACAGACACACAGTAACATAGAGACAGACATACAGGCAAACAGACATTGACACAGACAGACTTAGACCCCGACATAGACACACAGAAAGACAGAAATAGGCACAGGCAGACACAACGATAGACATAGGCACAGGCAGACAGAGACATAGACATAATAGACACATACAGTCATAGACAGACACCAATTAATAAAAACAGACAGACATACACACAGACAGACACACACGTACAGGCATAGACGCAGGCACAGAGAGAGACCTAGACACAGACAGACACAGAGATATAGACACAGACAGACATACAGAAACATAGACATATATACAGACTCAGACATACAATCACATATATAGTTGTGAGCAGGCGAGCCAGCCAGAGCCGTTGCTCACGCTTGCAGGCTCACGTAGCGCGAGCCGCGGTCGAGGGCCTCACTTGCGAGGGCCTCAGTTGCTGGCATGGAGCGCCGAAGGCGCTCCTTGCCAGCAACTGCGACCCTTGCAAACTTTCCGTCGAAACGCAAACAACACCACACACCAACTACGACCCTCGCAAACTTTACCTCGCAACGCAAAAAACATAAGAGACACGTTACCACACATTACGACCTCGCAAAAATCGGACGCAACTCGCAGACATGACAAAATTCAAAACACAATAAATACACACAGCACATACATAAAAAGCTTACCTACAGCAAGAGGGAGCATCCAGGACCTCAAAAAAACAACTTACAAAAAAAATGGCCGCCGAACAAAACGAAAACGAGGCTACAGCACTCTAAACACACAAAACACCACAATAAACTTGCAAAATACCACAAACGACTTACAGATATTCCGCTAAGACGCATACCACACATTACCCGCCATTTTACGCCAATGTGGAAGTACACAACTACGCTAACGGTTTTGTCTCGCGCAAGCACACTATTACACTGCACACGTTCATCACGCTTACACAGCAGCTCCACACCACTAATGCTGCAGCAACATCAAAACACATTGCCAGCTCTTCAACACAGTGCTTCAAAATAGGTAAAGTATATTCATTTATTAATTGTATTAAATATTTCAGTAGTACACAAAAAACACCATCAGCTACCTTACAATTTCATTGCCGTAATTTTTTGACGGGCAATTCGCTAGTTTATAATAATAATGTATTATTAGAATGGAGTTAATAAGGTCTGGGGTAGTTCCTTAGATGTATTAAGTGTGTAAAACTACAAAGTTTAAGTGAGGCTTTTTCAGATAGGATTGTATAACCTATTACTGCTCCTCATGCTTTAAATATGACATATGACTATCATGGCAGCTTCCATGCTCTAGCAGAGTCTGCTAAAAAGATTGGAATTGAAAACTATGCTGATCCTTATCCATACGTTTCTCCTTTATTGGCGACTAAGTCTTCTTCAGAGTGTCACAGTTTTGTCTGGCCAATTAGGACTGCCTCCCAGGCAAAGTTGCTCCCATCCTTTAATGACCTCATAAATAAATGGGGGGTTTACAAGTCCTCAGTGAATGTATGTGTATATTCTCCATCACATATATAGTTATCAATGTGGGTTATGTTTCCGATGTTGGTCACACTTTGCGAACCCATATATGAAGCAGTTGCCTCCGTCTATTTTGTGGGCACCACACGCCAAAGGCCCAGTTCCTACCATATACTGGCTACAGGCTCGTCCAAAGCGCCAGCGGCTCTCTCAGCGTGCAACTTCACTCGTCCGTAACGTTGTGAAGCAGTCGCACATGCACTCAGTGTCACAGCGTGACAAGCTAGCGCATAAACCTTTATATCTGTCTTCTCTCGTGTGAGTAGCCATGTTGCACTCCTGTGACCTAAAGCTACACACACTGAGGAGGGGTTTCACGCTTACAGTTTCTCATGCTGGTTAGACACACATCATGTCATTGCCTCTTTGTTAGCAGCATGAGACACTGATATTGTGAAGTCTCTTTTTTTAAGGGAATGTGGCTTTAGGTAAACATGGCAGCTATCATGAGAGAGAACAGGAAGAAAGGTGAGAACATGTTACTCGAGGGCTTCTTAGAATTAGGTGCAATTTAAATGATATATCTCACTCACATTGAGAGTATGCAATTAATTTATCTTAATAAAATATTGATATAAAACTTAACTATTTATCCTAAGATGTTCTATTAATGATCGTTTAAATAATAAATAATAGCACCTGTTGTAAACATATTACAGTTGTCATTCAAGAATGGGATACAATGTATTTAAATAATTACAGGTCACCTCCATTACTACAGGAGTTGCCACTCTCTCAGTAACTCTCAGACCCATTCTCTCAGTAATGATGGACGAATCCATGAATAATAGGAAGGTAACAGAGGTTATCTTAAAACATGCTCTGGAGATAGTCTTCCTGCTGACTGGAGAGGTACGTTTTATTTTAAATAGCATATTAAAAATATTAAACTACAATGAACCTTATATACATTATACACACCATGTGCTTACATCTTGTTAGTCTATCCCTGTACATTAACATACACTTATGGAAGTATACATTTTCTGTAACTAAAATACCCTAGTAAGTTCAATAATACCCCAAATGTTTAATTTGCTAAATAACAACCAATCACATGTTTATGGCAACAAAAATAAGAATGTCATATTTGTTAACATAAATCTATCTACCTTAATTTCTCATTGTCTTCTCTCTCACCCTATCCCCTCAATCCCCAGATTATCTTCCCCTTGCACTCTTATCTCCTCTTCTCTCTCGTTATATACCCCAATATCCCCTTATAACATAATATATCCCCTCTCTCCCTCTATACCACTCATCTCACCAATATCCCACTCTACCATCTTACTCATCCAATCTCCTCTTCTATGCACTTGTCTATCTTATCTCCCCTTTTCCCTTATCACCCTATCATCTCCCTCACTCTCTCCCCTTATAACAGCTCATCTCCATCTCTCTCACCTAATACCCCTCTCTGTCTCCTTATCACCGTTTATCTCCCACTTTCTCCCCTTATCTCCCCCAATTTCCCCTTGTTTCTTATCACACCTCGCTCTACCTCTATATCTCCCTTATATCCCCTCTCTCTCTCCTTATCACCCTTCATCTGCCACTCTCTCCCCTTATCACCCCCAATTTCCCTTGTTTCTTATCACATCTCGCTCTCCCTCTATGTCTCCCTTATATCCCCTCTCTCCTATTATCACACTAGTAATCTTGTTAGCTTAGAGCATAAAAGCATGTTCAGAGAATGTGTTAAAATGCAGAATTATACTGTTTTCCTCAGGCATTTTTTTTTTTGTGTTGAAGTATCCAAGATAGCAATTATGAGTTTTGAGGTCACAAAAATGCTTTTTGAAACAGAGGGTTGTTTTTTGAGAAAGAACTACAGTTGTGGGGTACTGGTAATGTGCTTTTCATTTATTGGGGGGCTTGTGCAGGCCTCAAGAAATACCGGGAGCCAGGTCACCATGGTGCCTAAAAATTGTTTACTGGTGCCTAGTGTGCCTCTGCTTCAGTTCTAGCATTGCAGTTCTGGGTTCTTGGAAGCAATAACGGTATTTCTTGTTAGAAGTCCTTATCTGTCTCTTATTTGTAACATACTTCTATATTTATAGCAATATGTTGTGGTGAAGATAAAAGCTGAGATTCCACCATACAACACTAATTCATCAATATCTGAAGCTGTGCATGGTGTTCCTGTGCCACCGAATGGGAGCATGGCGGACAAGAAGCACAGAGACAACATGATATTGAGACACGCCTCTAATATAATTATTCTGCTCAGTGGAGAGGTTAGTCCTGCTGGCTAGTACTGATTTTATATATATATATATATAGTAGGTTCCAACTAAAGAGAATATTAATTATATTTGTAAAGTTATTCAACATGCCTACTTTACTTTACTACTTTATTAGTCACTCCATTCTTGCGGAGAGCGATAGCTGCCATTTTAAGTTTCATTTTCCTCACTGATACTTAGAATGCTGTACTGATCAAAAGTGCTAGAGCCAATGAGTTCTAAGCTGTGGCAGCTACATTCATGTTCTGTATTCTTCATCATCTCACATCCCAATAAAATACAATTGCTAAACATTAAGACACATATTTGAACTTCTGTAAGTGATTTATTTCATATAAGAGGAATTCTGTTTAGGAGACATTTTCCCCTTTACATTTTTGTACTTAGACATTGACAACATATAACACGCAGTCAGTTAAAGGACCATTAGAGTTCTCACCTAATAGGGTTTAGTTTGTTTATTTAATATCTAATAAATAAATCAGTGTTTGAAACCACATCTGAACAGGCGTACAGATGGGTTAAGCATTATCAGTGGTTAAGTTATAATATCTGAACCTGTTAATTAAGCAATTTCTTATCTTTTGTCCATTCAAGTCAATAGAGAAGCAAATCACAGTAAGATATCACGGATGAGCAAACTATGAAGAATGATGAAGGATAATGCTTAACCCATCAGTACTTGATCCTGGAATGTAAGTTTTAAAATGTACACTGAATCTCTTTATTTACATACTGATTTTATTGCTAATAAGTTAGTAACCAGCAAATTCATTTGTGTATGTCTGCAATGCCTTTCACTCTCATGTAGCTTCATCTAGTGTGTGTGTGTATATATATGTATATATATATATATATATATATATATATATATATATATATATATATATATATAATTTATTTATGCTAGACTAAAAATGGCTCTTATAGAGAGATGTTGGTGCATTAATGCCTGATGAAGCTAAACAAGAGTGAAACGCGGTGCAGGGAACTATATCATGTAATAATGTTGATTGAGAATCATGTATATTTTCTGTCAATATACCCTGCCCCTTATAAAATAATTTCTATAGCGCATAAGGTTGTTTTTTTTAAGTGATATCACACTGTGAGAGTTATTCTTTTTATTGGAGACTTTTTAGTTTAGTTTTTTAGTTTCAGCTCATTGCAGGCGTTCTCCAACCGCAACTTTCGGGCCTCGCAATGAGCGCCGAAGGTGCTCATTGCAAGCCTCTCCCCACTCTCTCACCCCTGTGTCTCTTTCCTCCCTCTCCCTCCCCTGTGTCTTTTTCCCCTCTCTCTCAGCCGCTGTCTCTTTGCCCCCTCTCCCTGCCCTGTGAGTTTTTTTTCCCTTAACCCCCTCCACTTTGTCTCTCCCCCCCGACTCACTCCCCTGTGTCTCTTTCCACCCTCTACCCCACTCTCCCTCCCCTGTATCTTTCTCCTCCCTCTCCCTGCTCTGTGCTCTACAAGTCTGAAACCATTTGCGGGCTTGGGAAATTGATAATTTTCCCCAAGCCCAAAATGGTCTTCCAATTTGTGGCCTTGAAAAAAGTTACGTCTTTACGGCCGCCATTTTTCTCGCTTAGCTGTTTTCAAGCAAAAAAATGCCAATTGAACAAATTAGCTTTCAACCTCACTTACAGGCTCCCTGCCTTCTCCCTGTGTGAGGTTGTCAGTTACTTTTGTAATCAATTGGCATATTTTGTGGGCATCCAAACTGCTTCTGAGTTACGCACTGCGAGTTGTGCGCCTCGCGATGAGCTCCTTCATCACTCATTGCAAGCCTTTTTCTAAGTCTTGCAGACCTCGCGATGAGCACCAAAGGCTGTACAGGCCTCGCAATTAAAGCTTGTTGCATGCCTTTTTCTAAGTCTTGCGGACCATAGGCCTTTGGCGCTCATCACTGGCCTCGCAATGAGTGCCTTTGTTGCTCATTGCAAGCCTTTCTTAACTTTTGTGTGACAACAACTCGCAATTACCACAACTATTATATGTGATATATATAGCAAATATTTCCATATATTAATCTTAGTAATTATTTGTTTATTGTTTGTAAATGTAGTTTTAATGTTTAAACATATAGAATAATATATACGGTTTGGATTGGTCTTGAAGACAAGATGATATAAAAAAAAATCTTAGGGCAAAGTTACCACATTCCTTTTGTTATCTGTTAGTACATTCTGTTAGTAATAGGAGATTCCTAAAAAAAGCCTTTGTAGGTGAAACGCGTAGAGAGAATGCCACAGTTAATGATACTACATTGTCTCCTTGGTACCTCCATTACTAACGTCATTATGGTGCAACTTCACTTCATCTAGAAGCACAGCGGGAACAGACAGCAGCAACTACAAACTACCAACCAGATTGATCACGCATGAACTGTGATAATCTTTATTTGCATAAAAGATTGTTTTTAATAGCATCACAGTTGTAAACATGCCCATGTAGCCATCACTGCACCCTTCTCTGTTTCAGATTCCTGTAAGGTATGATAATGTTGCAATGTATTTCACTACAGACGAGCTGCAGTATTGTGAGGAACATAAGGAGATATACAAGGACATAATGGAAAGCTACCAGACTGCCAGCCCACAGGGTAAATACCAGTCATATATTTTGTGAAAAGAGAAATTTCACTGGCCATATATACACATACTAAATTTAACACATAACACACTTACCATACTTAAATTAAACTGAAAGACTGGCATTATCACAATTTCAGGCACATCCCCTAACGTCCTTTATTCCAGCCAATAGAATTCCAGAATATCTGCAAGGTGACCTATACAGAAACATAATTGGCTGCCAGTGAACATAATAAAATAAAGGAAGTTAGGAGGCACTGTCTGATGGTGATAGGCTGCCAGTCTGCCTAAGAAAAGTAAAAGTTTCACCTATGAATGTGAAAATGTAAATCAAAAGAATCTATAATGTAAGATGTTAGCATTGAATTAATCATGCATGGACAATATTCTTCATGGAAAAATGATCAACTGATTAAGCTCTATTAAATAAGGGTTAAAATCAACCTGGATAAGAAGGGGTTAAAGAAAATGCCAGCACTGGGTGGAAAGGAATTTCCTGGCTTCCTGCATATACCCCCAAAGATGGTTTCATATAACTCGTTGTTAACCTTGTTTAATCATGTATCAAGTCCCATTCATGTGGCAGAAGTTATCCATGGGCTGGAAAAACATACCAAAAAGAAAATGAACAATAAATTTTGGAAAATCTAAGAGGAACCAGGGTCGACTGGAGAGTTGATAATGAAGATTGATGAATGTGTAATGAATGCTTAGATTGAGTGAGACTTGTTTGTGAGGTCATCACATTCCATTGTATTGTATAAGAAGTTTGTGTATTATAGCTAAACTCATTCTAGAATCATAGACATTTCATTCGCACATGATGTCTGAAATTGCTAATGTTACTATACACAATGAAACACATGCTACAGATTGAAGTATATGGGAGTAGGCTTTTTCATTGGTAAGCTGAGTTCCTTCATAAGATATAACTATCATCATTTATACCATATTTTAAAAACACTGAGTGTATAGGTTTCAACTTTTTCTTTATATTATTGTCTTTAGTAGATCTGTCTGACAAACTTGGAACTTTGCAGAACTGACTCCATAAAGTACAAGGCACCAGCTAATACAATTATAATCATTCATCTATAAAGGCTATGAAATGAATTTAATTCTCCACTTTTTTTAGGAACAAATGTGATCAGAAATGATGAAAAATGTGAAATATCTCACTTTCCTTTTTTATCTGAAGATCCTAACAAGATTGTTAAGAACAACAATCCAAACATAATCCAGGAAATGAAGGATTATGTGTGCAATGAGTGTGGAAAAGGCTTTGATAAGAAGAGGCAGTACATTAATCACTTACGAAACCATAAAGGGGAGAAACCTTATGTTTGTCGTACCTGTGGAAGAGGTTTCACATGCAACTCCCATCTTGTTATCCATGAACGAACCCACAGTGGTGAACGGCCATTTGTTTGTAATGATTGTGGGAAGGGATTTATTAGTCGTTATTTTTTAATTAGTCATCAGAGGAGTCACACAGGAGAAATTACTTGTTCAGAATGTGGAAAATCATTTATTAACAACTCAACGCTTGCTAAGCATAGGAGAATACACACAGGTGAAAAACCATATATTTGTTCCATGTGTGGTAAGGCCTTCAGTCAGAAATCTGCACTTGTTATCCATGTGAGGACTCACACAGGTGAGAGACCTTTTGGGTGCACTGAATGTGACAAATCTTTCAGTTCCAGCTCAGCCCTCGCCAATCACAAACGAATTCACACAGGGGAAAAACCGTATGGCTGCAAAACATGTGGAAAATGCTTCCCTGATCCCTCAAACCTTTATAATCATCAGAAAACACATACGACAGAGGGGCAGTTCTCTTGTATCGAGTGTCACAAACGGTTTCATCACAAATCTCATTTTATTAGACACCAGCGAATACACCAGCATTAATGGACTGAAATATAACCTTTACTGCTGTGCTTATACTATAGTTTTCCATAAGTTTATTTAAAGGGACTTTTAAGGCATTTTTTTTAGCTTTAAATGTAGTAAAAAGTTAAAAAAGTATACATTGTCGTAATGGTTGTGGGGAAATCAAAGTTGGTTGTAGTAGGTCATACCTTTTACAGGACCAACATAAAAAATGTCTTCATAGATAGGATACAGGGCTTTCAAAACTCCAAAGGTGTCTTCTTTAAGTGTCCACCAGCAGCTGGTGGTAAGAGACGATATATCTAGAGGTTTGATAAAGAAAGAAGCTTATGTATTAAGTGGTGGGAGTATAGAGGATGTCTTCGATATGTTATTGGAGTAGAGATCTGAGATCCTGTCTCTAAGAGCAATGGACTTAAGCAAGATGCTTAATTTATGACCATTATAACAATGTCTAAGCAGGACAATTCTCCAACCGATCCTCTCTACTCCCATGACTTAACATAAAGTTTTCTTTCTTCCTTATCACACCTCTAAATATATCTACTCTTACCACCAAGCTACTAGTGTACAAAAACAAAACAGACCTTAATTAATGTTATCCTCCTCAATATTATTATGACATAAAATTTACACTTAACTCAGAAGCCTTTCTCATCTTCTAGAGCCTCCCCTTTCTTCCTGTTCTCTCTCATGGGAGGTGCCATTTTACACAGCTGTGACCTAAAACCACTCCCTCAGAGGATAGTCTGATGGACAGTTTGTTAGCATAATGAGGTTTTTGGTTAAAGCATTGCAAAATGGCACCGTTCAGGATTGAGAACAGGAAGAAAGGGGAAGGTTCCAGAAAGTCAGAATTTGCTACTCTTGGAGGCTTTTTAGAAATAAGGGAAGTGTACATTTTAGGTAACAATTACATTGAGAAAGAGAAAAAGAACTAAGTCACCTGGCTAAACATTTTTTTAATAAAACAAATGTCTGAAAATCAGAACTTGATTTGAAATCTTACCATTTGCCTTTAGTATTCAAGGCGTTGGTAGATCTCCTATCTGGTGTTCAGGAAACTGGAGAGGATCAGTCAGTAAATAACTAGCTATAGTATTAAGGACAATATTGTGCAAATATTGATTTTATTAGTAACCAGCTATTAATTAAACAAATGGAACCATATTGTATGATCTTTGAAATCATTTAAGTACATACTTCTTGTTTTAATATTATATTGTTTTATGTAGTATTAAATCTTATGGTGTTTCACAAATTAAACAGAAATGCTGTAATTTTCCCTTCCACAATTAGAACATCTGGGCTTTTAACTTCATAGTACAGATCTATAACAAAATGGTGGAACATTCCCCCAAAAAAACGACATAACATATTTTATGAATACATACCCAGACTACATTAGCCATTAGGGATGGGAATCCCCAAATAATGGAACAGCCTTCCATTTGAAGTGGTAGGGACAAACACTGTAAATGAATTCAAGAGTGGTATACGTATGGGCTTATTAAGCCAAGTTCGTTTAGATAATTAGGCAGGCAAGTTGGGCCTCTCAGTTTTTATTTTCCTTTAAATCTATGTTTTTAGGAAACAGTATGTAAAAAAAGTTACCATTTTCATAAAGTAAATCAAATATGTATTTTTAATATTCTATCTGTAAATAAAAAATGAATAAAATTTAAATTGAAGTATAACAAAAACCTTCATTTTATGCTGTCATATTTTAATGAATTGTGTATTGGTACCTAAACATAAGTTGGTTTCACAAAATGTTTGTAAAAGATGTAGAACTTGAATATTTTGTGTTTCTTAATGCTCTCCTTTTTTATACTTGGTAAAATTGATCTTGCACAAAATAGTTTAACTTGTGAAAAAATAATATTTTGGGATAGAAACAGATTAGGATTTTAAGCTGCAAAAACAATACTATGTATCTCATAAATAACTGCGGCTAATACAATGTGTGAGTTCCCTGGTGGTCCATTGGCTAGGATGTGGTGCTTTCTTCTCTGCAACCAGGGTTTGATTCCAGTCAGGGAGCCAAGAGGTCACTTCACCCTAAAGCCATAAAGGGTTGGACCTGGTCAGTAGCACATTGGATGGGAGATCAGCTAGGAATAGTAGGAGTTGTATGATGTGGCTCACTGGAGAAGGAACTGTCAACCCAATCCAGTATCTCTGGATGAATACCAAGTGGATCATGGTGTGTTGTGGTCCATGAGGTCATGGATAATCGGAAATGACTGAACAATGCAAACATACAATGTATTGCTAGTTTTTCATGCTCTGTTATATGGAACAATGCTCCTTTAAATAAATCTTAGGCTTGCTTGACCTATTTATATCCTAGAAATTCTTGATTTCCTTTACTATATTTACTAACTGGCTATATTGCATTACCCATTTTGTTTTAAAGAACATCTTTCCTGAGATATTAAGCATAGCTTGTTTTGCGTTTGTATGCAAACAAGGCAAGCTGGAATCTTTATTAGCATCACAATCTGCTTGTTTGTTTCTATGGTCACCGCCGGGTTACCCATTAGGCCAACTAGGCAGCCGTCCAGGGACGCTTCCCTGTGAGGGGCGCCACTTCTTTAAAAACATGGTTCCTGGCTTAAAATAAAATGAAATGCTGCAGTTCATAGACTGGCTACTAGGGGATAACCACCTAGAACAAGACAGTTACAACAGGAAAGGGGACACATACAGAAAGGGCATAAATAAGACTGTGCATACCTTGCATACTCACTCACAGGGGCTTCTCCACTTCACTGCCTAGGGGCTCCAAAAAGGTTGATTCGGCCCTGTCTATGGTGTGTCCCAATGTTATTATATAGATCCCCTTCCTTATTAAGCTCTCCTACTGAGTCACTAAATAGCACAAATAATGCAGAATATTATCACAAACCCCAATATTGTCAGGACTGATAGTTGTTTGGGCCGGAGGAGCATAATCACCAAAACATGGAAAAGCAGCTTATTATGGCTATTTTTATAGTATGGTTTTTATTGTTATAGCCAACAACAGTCTAAAAGACTATCTCACTAATCTTACAGACCACTGGGCCTTAATTCACTATATGATCATACAGTTATATTTTATGTTCATAAAGCTAATTATACATGTAGAACAAATAATAAAGATTTAGAGTAGTGTCACTTTAAGACCAGACCATTAGCCACTTCCAGTATCCAACTAGGAAACCCAATACACTCCCAGTACAGACATCGGGCTGGTCTCTTAGCGGGCAAGAACTTGAGGTCCAATAGTATAGGGCTGTCTGGAGCGCTGATATCTCAAGAATAGGTAACCTGGCCTAGTAGGGCATCAATTAAAACACTTTGTTTCAAGTGGCAAAGGTTAAGTAGTGTCAAGTACCCATTTGATCCATTGTCTGGGGTTAACCACAACTTTGCCAATACATTTGGAAAACTCAACAATAGCCAATAGATGAGAAAAGGTCAGTCTACATCCCAATCTCCCAAAAATGCAGTGCCAAAGAGTGCTCCAGTTATCGAACAATTGCACTTTTTCACATGCCCGACTCCAACAATATATGGACCAGGAACTACCAGATGTGCAAGCCGTGTTCTGCAGAGAGAGAGATGAAATTGCCAATGTCCGATGGATAATAGAGAAAGCAAGATAGTTCCAAAAAAACATTTACTTCTGCTTCATAGACTATTCTAAAGCCTTTGACTGTGTGGATCACAAAAACGTGGCATGTCCTTAAGGAGATGGGAGTACCAGATCATCTCATCCACCTCCTGAGGACTATGTATAGAAACCAAGAAAGCCACAGTTAGAACCGAACATGGGATAATCAAATGGTTCAAGATCAGGAAACAACTGCGACAAGCTTTTATATTGTCACTTTATTTAATCAATTCATATGCAGAATACATCATGCGTAAGGCTGGACTGGATGAATCCAACGCCAATATCAGTATTGCTGGAAGAAATATTAACAACCTCAGATACGTTGATGATACTACTCTGATAGCTGAAAGTGAGGAGGAACTAGAGGACTTATTGATGAGGGTAAAAGAAGAAAGTGCAAAATCTGGCCTGCTGCTCAACATTAAAAAGACGAAGATCATGGCAAACGGCAATCTCACTTCCTGGCAAATAGACGGGGAAGAAGTGGAGGCAGTGACAGATTTTATTTTCCTTGGATCCAGGATCTTTGCAGATGGTGACTGCAGCCAAGAAATTCTGGGGAGGAAAGCTATGGCAAATCTGGACAAGCTAGTAAACAACAACAAATATGTATACATGTATATGTGTGTGTTGTTTATAATGTAGAAAACATAGATTAAACGGACCCAGTATAAGTTTATTTTCTCTTAATGGCAAAGAAAAAGTGAGTTTTATGGGGTCTAGTTTCTCCATTCATTTAAACGTTCATATAAGAAAATCAATCCATTAGTCCTTTTTTTTACAGTTCTCTTAATTTACTAATAAGAAAAAGGTGGATATTTTCAATCTGTTTCTGTCTTGGTTTAGTATTTATATAAATTATTATAATTAATTTATTGTGCAAAAATTTTACAAAATCTATTGTTTTAAATGCCTGTGATTAATATTTGGACTAGGGTGGCCCTTTAACAAAAACAATGTATTTGATGTTGTATTATAATATATTACACAATATAAAATATGATATATTTCTATTTCATATTTAATTTTCCTACATACTCAAATATAAAAAATACAATCATTCTTGAACCTCATATTACAACCTATTTGTTTAAAATTTTCCCAAATGTGTACATATTATATAAAAAAAAATACAAAAAATATTTTTTTTTGCAGCAAATGCACATTCATTAATTCACTTGCAACAATGTAATCTCTGTGCTCTCTCTTTTTCTCTCTGTGACATTTACATCTCCCCATTCCATCTCTATCTCACACTCTCGGAATACCCTCTCTCTCTGTGCCTTCTCTCTCTGCCCTATATCGCTCTCTCTCTCTCTGTGCCCTCTCTCTCTCTCTGTGCCCTCTGTGTCTCTCTCTCTCTGTCTCTCTCTGTGCCCTTTATCTCTCTCTCTCTTTCTGTCCCCTCTGTCTCTCTCTGTGCCCTTTATATCTCTCTCTCTCTCTCTCTCTCTCTCCGTGCCTTCTGTCTGTCTCTCTCTCTCTCTCTCTCTCTCTCTCTATGCCTGCTCTCTCTCTCTCGGTTCCCTCTGTCTCTCTCTCTCTATGCCCCCTCTTTTTCTCTCTGTGCCCTCTACATCTCCCCATTCCATCTCTATCTCACACTCTCAGAATGCCCTCTCTGTCTGTGCCTTCTCTCATTCTACGCCCTTTATCACTCTTGTGCTCTCAGTCTCTCTCTGTAATCCTTGGTCTCTCTCTCTGTGCCTTCTCTCTCTGTGACCTCAGTCTCTCTATTTGCCCTCTCTCTCTCTGGGTGCCCTCTCCATCTCTCTGGGCTCTCTCTCTCTCTGTGTGCCTTCTCTCTATGTGTCCTCTGTCTCTCTCTCTCTCTCTCTCTCTTCGCCCTCTTTCTCTCTCTCTGTGTGCCGTCTCTCTTGCTCTGTGACCTCTCTTTTTCTCTCTGTGACCTTTACATCTCCCCATTCCATCTCTATCTCACACTCTCAGAATACCCTCTCTCTCTGTGCCTTCTCTCTCTGTGCCCTCTCTCTCTCTGTGCCTTCTCTCTCTGTGCCCTCTGTCTGTATCCCTCTGTACCCTCGGACTCTCTCTGTGCCATGTATCTCTCTCTCTCTTTGCGCCTTCTGTGTGTGTGTCACTCTCTCTCTTTCTCTCTCCATGTCCTTTGTCTCTCTATCTCTCTCTGTGCCTGCTCTCTCTCTCTCTCGGTTCCCTCTATCTCTCTCTCTGTGTGCCCTCTGTCTCTCTCTCTCTGTTCCCTCTGTCTCTCTCTGTGCCCTCTCTCTCTGCCCTTATCTCTCTCTCTCTCTCATATATATATATATATATATATATATATATATATATATATATATATATATGCTCTCTGTGCCCTCTATCTCTCTCTCTCTCTTTGTGCCTCCTCTCTCTCTGCCCTCGGTCTCTCTCTGTGTCCTTTATCTCTCTCTCTGTGCCCCTGTCTCTCTCTCTGTCCTGTCTCTGTGCCCTCTCTTTCTTTCTATCTGGGCCCTCTCTCTCTCTCTCTGCCCTCTGCCTCTCTCCCTGTGTCCTATATCTCTGTGCCCTTTATCACTCTCTCTCTCTGTATCCTCTCTTTCTCTGTCCTCTATTCTGTGCCCTCTCTTTATCTCTCTCTCTGTGCCCTCTCTCTCTCTGTGTCCTCTTTCTCCCTTTATGTCCTATCTCTCTGTGCCTTATATATCTCTCTCTGTCCTCTCTCTTTGTCCTGTCTCTGTGCCCCCTCTCTCTCTGTTCCCTCTCTATCAATGCCCTCTCATTGCCCTCTTTCTCTCTCTGTGTCCTCACTCCCCATGCCCTATGCCTCTCTCTGTGCCCTCTCTCTTTCTGTGCCCTCTCTCTCTCTGCCCTCTTTCTCTCTCTGTGTCGTATCTCTCAGTGCCCTTTATCTATCTCTCTGTCCTCTGCCTCTCTCTGTCCTCTATCTCTGTGCCCTCTCTTTCTCTCTCTCTCTCTGTCCGCTCTCTCTCTCTCTGTGCCCTCTCTCTCTGTACCCCCTCTCTCTCCCTGTCCCCCCTCTTTTTCTCTCTGTCCCCTTTACATCTTCCCATTCCATCTCTATCTCACACTCTCAGAATGCCCTCTCTATCTGTGCCTTCTCTCTCTCTCTGCCCCCTTTATCACTCTCCTGCTCTCAGTCTCCCTCTGTGCCCTCTGTCTCTCTCTGTAACCCTCTGTCTCTCTCTCTGTGCCTTCTCTCTCTGTGCCCTCAGTCTCTCTCTTTGCCCTATCTCTCTCTGTGCCCCCTCTCTCTCGTGGTGCCTTCTCCATCTCTCTGGGCTCTCTCTCTCTCTGTGCCTTCTTTCTCTGTGCCCTATCTCTCTCTCTGTGCCCTCTTTCTCTCTCTGTGCCCTCTCCCTATGTGCCCTTTATCTCTCTCTCTGTGCCCTCTGTCTCTCTCTGTGCCCTTTATTTCTCTCTATGTGCCCTCTGTCTCTCTCTGTGCACTCTGTCTCTCTCTCTATGCCCTCTCTCTCTCTCTATCCCCCCCCCCCCCTCTCTCTCTCTCTCTCTCTCTCTCTGTGTGCTCTCTGTCTCTCTGTGCCCTCTGTCTCTCTCGTTCTGTGCTCTCTGTCCTCTGTCTCTGTGCCCCCTTTCTCTCTCTCTGTGCCATCTCTCGCTCTCCGTGCCCTCTCTCTATCTTTCTCTTTCTATGCCCTCTCTGTCTTCTGTCTCTCTCTGTGTCCTATCTCTCTGTGCCCTTTATCTCTCTCTCTGCGCCCTCTCTGTCTCTCTGTGCCCCCTCTCTCTGCACTCTGTCTCTCTCTGTGTCCTATCTCTCTGTGCCCTATATCTCTCTCTCTGTATGCTTTCTTTCTCTGTCCCCTCTGCCCCCTCTCTCTGCACTCTGTCTCTCTGTGTCCTATCTCTCTGTGCCCTTTATCTATCTCTCTGCGCCCTCTCCGTCTCTCTGTGCCCCCCTCTCTCTGCACTCTGTCTCTCTCTGTGTCCTATCTCTCTGTGCCCTATATCTCTCTCTCTCTGTATCCTTTCTTTCTCTGTCCCCTTTGCCCCCCTCTCTCTGCACTCTGTCTCTCTGTGTCCTATCTCTCTGTGCCCTATATCTCTCTCTCTGTATCATTTATTTCTCTGTCCCCTCTGCCCCCTCTCTCTGCACTCTGTCTCTCTGTGTCCTATCTCTCTGTGCCCTATATCTCTCTCTCTGTATCCTCTCTTTCTCTCTGTTCTGTCCCCTCTATTTCTCTCTCTCTGTGCCCCTCTTTCTCTCTATCTGATCCCTCTTTCTTACTCTGTGTCCTATCTCTCTGTGTCCTATCTCTCTGTGCCCTATATCTCTCTCTCTATCCTCTCTGTCTCTGTCCCCTCTGCCCCCTCTCTCTGCATGCTGTCTCTCTCTGTGTCCTCTCTCTCTGTGCCCTATATCTTTCTCTCTGTATCCTCTCTTTCTCTCTGTTCTGTCCCCTCTATTTCTCTCTCTCTCTGTGCCCCTCTTTCTCTCTATCTGATCCCTTTTTTCTTACTCTGTGTCCTATCTCTCTGTGCCCTATATCTCTCTCTCTGTCCTCTCTCCTTGTCCTATGTCTCTGTGTCCTCTCTCTATCTGTGCCCTCTCTCTCTGCCCTCTTTCTCTCCCTGTGTCCTCTTTCTCCATTCCCTCTGTCTCTCTCTGTGCCCTCTGTCTCTCTGTGCCCTCTCTCTCTGCCCTCTGTCTCTCTCTGTGCCCTTTATCTCTCTCTCTCTATCTCTCTCTCTCCGCGCCTTCTCTCTCTCTCCATGCCCCCTGTCCCTCTCTCTGTGCCTGCTCTCACTCTCTCGCGGTTCCCTCTGTCTGTCTGTCTCTCTCACTCTCTCTCTCATATATATATATATATATATATATATATATATATATATATACTGTATATATACTGTATATCTTTGCCTTCTGTCTCCCCCTGTGCCCTCTTCCTCTCTCTCTGTGCCCTCTTTCTATCTATCTATCTCTCTCTCTCTGTGCCCTCTCTCTCTCTGTCCTCTGTCTCTCTCTCTGTGTCCCATATCTCTGTACCTTTTATCTCTCTCTCTGTATCCTATCTCTCAGCGCCCTTTATCTCTCTCTCTCTCTCTCTCTGTACCCTCTCTCTCTGTCTATCTCTCTGTCCTCTGTCTCTCTCTGTCCTCTGTCTCTCTGCCCTCTCTTTCTCTCTCTGTCCTCTCTCTCTCTCCGTGCCCTCTCTTTTTTTCTCTTTGTGCACTCTACATCTCCCCATTCTATCTCTGTCTCACACTCTCGGAACACCGTCTCTATCTGTGCCTTCTCTCTCTCTGCACCCTTTATCTCCCTCTCTCTCTCTCTCTCCCTGTGCCTTCTCTCTCTGTGCCCTCAGTCTCTCTCTCTCTTTGTCCCCTCTCTCTCTGGGTGCTCTCTCCATCTCTCTGGGCTCTCTCTCTCTGTGCCTTCTCTCTCTCACTCTGTGCCCTGTAACTCTCTTTCTCTCTCTCTGTGCCATATGTCTATCTCCCTCGCAGTGCCCTCTGTCTCTCTCTCTCTCTGCGCTCTCTGTCTCTGTCTCTCTCCATGTCCTCTGTCTCTCTATCTCTCTCTGTGCCTGCTCTCTCTCTCTCTCTGTTCCCTCTGTCTCTCTCTATCTCTCTGTGCTCTCTGTCTCTCTCTCTCTCTCTCTCTGCTCTCTGTCTCCCTCTGTGCCCTCTGTCTCTCTCTGTGCTCTCTCTGTGCTCTGTCTCTGGGCCCTCTATTTCTGTCTCTCTCTCCCTTTGTGCCCTCTCTCTCTCTGTGCCCTCTCTCTCTCACTGCACTCTCTCTCTCCCTGTGCCCTCTCTCTCACCATGCTCTCTATCTCTCTCTCTCTGCCCTCTGTCTCCCTCTATCCCTCTCTTTTTCTGTGCCCTCTCTCTCAGCCCCCGGTCTGTGTCCTCTCCTTCTCCGTGCCCTCTCTCTCTCTCTCTCTCTCCATGCTCTCTCTCTGCCCCTTATTGCTTTCTCTCTCTCGCTGTGCCCTCTGTCTCCCTCTGTCTTCCTCTGTGCCCTCTGTCTCTCACTCTCTGTGCCTTCTCTCTACACTTTTACATGAAAATAGTGTAATCATTTTTTATCTATATACTGGACCACTGGAGATTAGCAAATACTTACATACAGTATTTATGAAGTATGCAACAAACTAAAACCTTTGCCAGCTGTATATGTCATGGGTGAACATGCATCTTCCAAGGAAATCCTAATGTTAGCAGATTTTGCTAGTACATGGAAGCTGCCATGATGTCATACTTCCTTTAAGAGCACAAGGGGCGGTTACAGACCTTGCAAGTTTCATTATAAGCTGCCTCCACCAATAAACCAATAAATCTAGCTCCATACTCCTTCCAATGTTGAATAGATAATACAATTAGGATAGCACAACTACTCAGTCTCCAAGCCAGCAGGAAGAGTATAAAACATAAACATGGCATCTTTCAGAAACCATCAGTGTCTGCAAAAATAAAGATTTTATCTAAAAATGTCCCTGGCTTACATGGCTACTGATGTCATTAATTTGCTATGAACTTCACAAATATCTGAGGTTTTTCCCAATCTACCGTGGTCCTTATTACCTACTATATACGGTATTGCTGCAGAAGGAGCTGACACTTTTCTGCTCACCTGAGGTGGGAGGACACTCTGAACACAGAAGAAGCTTCTATATGAATATAGAAATGTACCAATGTAGTAGTGTTTATGAAAATGTTTTTACTTTCAATGGATATACTCCTATGAAAGCAGCTGAAAGAAATGCTCTATTTGCTTTAATTAATCATATAATCTTAAGTTTCCAGCATTCTGTTGCGATGAAGATAAAGGTAGAAAATCCATGACAGAAGTCTATGCGAGTCTGAATATGTTGGTTGGACAAAAAGTGCCATTGTGCAGAAACTAATGGCTGATAACATTGTGAGACATGCCTCTAATACAGGGGTGTCCAAACTCAGTCATGGTGGGGCGCACACAGGCCTGGATTTGTGGATATCCCTGCAGCACCCAGGTGAGACTATTGCTTGTTCAGTCATCCCAATTGACTCACCTGTGCACAGAAAGGAAATCCTCAAATATAGGCCTGTGTGCGGCCCAGCAGGATCGAGTTTGGACACCCCATGCTCTAATATCATTTATTTGCTCTGTGCAGAAGTAAGTATTGGCTTGACCCAACATTCATTTGGTGATCCTCAGGTATCAATAGGGATGGGGCAACTCTAACTCTTTAAACACATAACTAACATTAGTCAAACTTATAAATAGATTATTGAGAACTTAAAATACTTAAAATATGCTATATATACATGTCATGGATCTCAAAAATAGCACCACAATGAGCATTGGATTTCACTTGGCTGCTGGCTGGTCTCCAGATTAAAAACAGAGACCACAAAATTAATCTAAAATGAGACACATTAATTCCTCTCGGCTTCTGAACTGCTCTTGGTCTCCTGCTCCTCACTAAGACCTAGGAGACAGACACATAACTTAACTACTCTCTGCTTCTGAACTGGTCTTGGTTTCCTGCTCCTCACTAAGACATAGGACACAAACACCTTAACTCTTCTGGCAATGGTTTCTGGCTGCAATGAGCGCCCTCGGTGCTCATTGCAGACCAAGTACTATGCCGCTGCTTTGCATCTCTTCGCAAGGCTCGCATGTGTGACGGCGCCGCTGTCTCTCCTCGCTTCGCGAGGCTCACGGTAACGCCCTCACTTCACCCCCAACACTGACAACTATATATGTGATTTTTTTTAGTATATATATATATATATATATTATATTTTTATATCCCTTTTATAACTTAAGCCCTCCCCTACGTTCTCCAACACCTTCCCAGATTTCACCTGCTCCTCCGCCAGCCCTCTCTCCATCTTACTTTATATATTCCCCAACCCTCCCTATACTCCCCAGCCTCCAATGTACATACCGCAGCCCTCCAATGTAAATACCGCAGCCCTCAAATGTACATACGGCAGCCCTCAAATGTACATACCGCAGCCCTCAAATGCACATACGGCAGCCCTCAAATGTACATACGGCAGCCCTCAAATGTACATACCGCAGCCCTCAAATGTACATACTGCAGCCCTCCCATGTACATACCGCAGCCCTCCAATGTACATACCGCAGCCCTCCTTGCACCTTCTCAGACCTTCCCTCCCACTGTCCCTCCCTTCAAACTGTTATTGATGAGTTATTGAACTGGTCACTGCCACTGGGAATGTGACACCTTTACTATGTCATTAACAGTCACCTATCTCCCCATCCCTGTGCTGTGTGCATGTGTGACCATGCCCCACCTCATGACATTAGTCATGTCAATGCTTTTTATTTTTTTCTGGTTTTCCAAATAATGATTAATTGACCTGAAGAAAGGAAGATAACGTCAGTGCCTTCCCAACAAACAATGTGGGTCATGTGGCAGGTTACCGTTCATTTTAAAACCATTTAATAAAGCCATCTGTAAATAAAATGTTTTTAAATTAGAGTGTACCTACCTGGAGTGCTAAATAAAATAAATGATTGTTGTGGTAAACTACCTCCTCCCAAAATCTGCTACACAAGCTAGGAACCGGTCCCACACTTATGAGAGGCAGTAACCTTGAAACAGCTGTACGTGGGTATGATTCTTGGCTTGTGCCTAAT
This sequence comes from Discoglossus pictus, assembly GCA_027410445.1. Taxonomy (NCBI): domain Eukaryota; kingdom Metazoa; phylum Chordata; class Amphibia; order Anura; family Alytidae; genus Discoglossus; species Discoglossus pictus. Next base: position 67,471,126 of record CM050170.1, read on the forward strand.
CCATACTGAACTTTATTTAAAGCTGAGTAATAAAGCAGGCATATGCTCAAAGGAAGACATGTTTAAAATGGTAATTGATTACAAGAGTAAAGCCTTTGTGTGCACATTTGCATGTCCCTGCCCAGGTTCCCAGACTGCAGTGTAATATCGTGAAACGAGGGGCCGCATTTGCAGAGATGGAGGCTCTACAGCGCCTCACTCACAGTTACAAACAGCCACAGAAGCAGGACTTTGAAAAAAAACTATAACACACAATGACTAAATACTAAATACATGCCGCAGGACTAAGAAAAAAAATTACGAACTTGCAAAAATACGAAATGAACGGCAGTAACGCGGATATCCACCCAAAAAAAATACACTTAAAAAAACAAAAAAATAAAATAAACACACAGTATGGGGGGGGGGGGGGGGGTCAGCCACGACATCTGCCAGTGAGGTTGCCCCCGAATGAAAGTTTTATTTAAGGAGTTTCGGAGCTTGAAAATCGGCTAAGCAACAAAAAAAATGTCGGCCGAAAAAAATTAAAACGAGGCAGGTAAAATAACCGGCAGGTACGTACGACTTTTGCCAAGGACATACAAGGTACAAAAATGCCAAATTACGAGGTTGCAAAAATACGAACTTAACTGCCTAACCGCTCACAGCGAAAAACATAAAAACACACAAAAAACAAACACAAATAAAAAAAATCATTAGACACTCGAAAATCCCCTAAGCGACAGAAAAAATGGGCTCCGAAAGAAACGAAAACGAGGCTACACGACCCCTAAACCCACAAAAACACCACCAGGCACATCTAGGCGAATATACATGAGAGGCAGATGGAAACGTGTCAGAAGAGAGGGGGATAAATCTGGGGCTGAGAGGTAGATTTGTGTGTCATCTGCATAGAGATGATACTGAAGTCCAAAGGAGTTTATTAGGGTACCAAGTGAGAATGCATAGATGGAGAAGATGAGGTGGCCTAGGACTAAACCTTGGGGTATGCCAAAAGACAGAGGGTGAGGAGAAGAAAAGGTACCAGAGAAGGAGACTCTAAAAGAACGAACTTGTAGATATGGTGTTAACCGTGAGAGAGCAGTGTCTCGGGTGCCAAGGGATCATAGTATATGGAGTAGAAGCAGATGGTCAATTGTGTCAAAGGCAGCAGAGAGATCCAGAAGAAGCAAAATAGAAAAGTGACCTCTTTGTCAAGTCATTAGTGACCTCTTTGAGAGCTGTCTCAGTGGAGTGTTGGGGTCGGATGCTGGATTGGAAGGTGTCAAGAAGGGAGTAAGGTGATTGTAGATGAGCCGCTCCAGTTGTTTGGAAGCCAGGGGAAGTAGAGAGATAGGGCGATTGTTAGATACAGAATCAGAGTCAGATGAGGGTTTCTTAGGAATGGGTGAAATTATGGCATGTTTTAGAGAAGATGGAAACTTGTCAGTGCTGGAATAGGATCCAGAGAACAGACAGTGAGGCGAAAAAAGTTGATAGTAGGCTGGAGACTTCATCTTCTGTTATAGTGTCAAAGCAGTGAATAGTGGCAGAGGGATTGGGAAAGGGAGAAGGCTGGGTGTTGTCAGAGAAGAAGGGCTTGTAGCACAGTGGAGAACTGTGGTGGGTCAAATGTGTGCAGGTATCTGTATGTAATGGTGGCTACAGTTGAAAAAGGGTAGCGAGAGGAAGGTGTGGTGAGGGTGAAGGTTAGGAGGTGGTGGTCAGATAGAGGGAGTGGAGGGACGACAAGTTTGGAGGTGATGCTGAGATTTTTTGAAAATAGGGTCACGGGAGTTCCCACTTTGGGGAGTTGAGGAATCTGTCAGTTGTGAGAGGCAGAGGGAAGAAGTGAGTGAAAGTAATTTAGTGGCAGCCTGGGAGGTGGGAGTGTCAATGGCAATGTTAAATTAGCCAAAGACAAGTGAAGGAATGTTGGAGGAGAGAAAGTGATGGAGCCATGGAAAAATGATCCAGAAAGTGCGAGGGGGGTCCATCCAGGTGATAGATAGCAACACTTAGAGAGATGTATGAGAAGCAGCAGATAGTGTGAACTTCAAAAGATGAGAATTGGAGGAATGGGACAGGGGGTATGAGATGAGATGTACAGCTAGTGGAAAGTAATGCACCCACCCCACCAACTGGTTTGTTACCAGGTCTAGGTGTGTGAAATGAATAGGGTTTGTTACCAGGTCTAGGTGTGTGAAATGAATAGGGTTGGAAATGAATAGGTCTCAATTCTGCTTCCACTATGAGCCAAGAGAATCCCTATGACGCTCCCTCAATACCGTACCTACTATGAGCCCGGGAATGTGCCGGGACTCCCCTGCCTACATGCTATAAGCCAGAAGATCTACACTATAACCATTAAATCCTATACCACAAGCATCCGCATCGGACCAGCGTGGCAACTAGTACTAACCCCAATACCACAGAAGTCCTTAACAGACCACTGTGGAAACTAAAATTTACCCCAATACCACAAAGTCCTTAACAGACCCCCTCTACATAGGATAGTTACATAGTTACATAGTAATTAAGGTTGAAAAAAGACTTTCAGTCCATCAAGTTCAACCTGTTAAGATCTCCTCTGATCTGCAATATGCAGATTAGTTATTATTTTTTAATTTGTTGATTATAATTATTAATAGTATAGTATTGGAGGATGAATAAAGAGTTAGTCCATCAAGTTCAATCTTTTTTTATCTCAATTGTTCTTTTTAATGTGGACTATTTATTATTAATTGTTAATTAATCCAGAGGAAGGCAAACAGAAAAAAAAAAAACATTGAAACTTTGCCAATTGTCTCATAAGGGGAAAAAAGCTAAATTCCTTCCTGACCCCAGAAACTGGGGATCAAATTTCTCCCTGGATCAATATTCCTTCGCTAGTTATCTAGAATAGCCTTGAATGCCCTCTTTATTCAAAAATATATCTAACCCCTTTTTGAAGTTGTCTATCGAATTTGCTGTAACCACCTCCTTTGGTAGAGAATTCCACAGTTTAACCTGTGAAGAACCCTTTTCTTTGTTTAAGGTGAAATCTTTTTTCCTCTAACTTCAAAAGGTGTCCTCTTGTCAGGAGGGATGCTAAGCTAACCAATATTTACCATGAGGGTCCTTAAGGGATCCCATTGTACTTACATATTAATCCTTTATACCATGGGGGTCCCTATAGATACCTGTGGTGTCTAAGATACAATATACAGGCTACTTTTGTATGCCAAAGGGGACCGTTAGGGTTAATACTTAGGTGCCTGGCAACATGCGGGTGCATCCTAAATCACTGTGTACATATTGAAATTAGTTAAACTCAGAGCAGTTTTATAATGCAGACCCTCCACCACTGCCCCCTGTCACTCCCTGAAGGTAGTCCTGGACACAATATAAGCAGAGAAACTAACAATGTCCCTGCAAGTTAAAGGGCCACTTTAAACTTTGTTAAAATTTTACTGTGCATGTAAGGAATTAATTACTATTTTGTAATCATACCCCCAGGCTGTATGAGCTCATTATTTCTGCACCCTGAATGAAGTATTGTCTCTGGAGTGGAGGCCACCCAGAGGGGAATGCTCTCCAAATAGACATCCTATTCAGAGTAGTCTTGAATGGTTTCCACATAAGAGACAATACATCATCACACGGTGGAGAGGTAAGCAGCTCAGACATCCTGTGTTATGATTAAAAAAATAGTTTGGGGGCGTGACCGGAAATGGAACGGATTCTCGCGTAATGCGGTTCTAGGCCGATGGGGACAATGCTGTTCCTGTGGGCTCTCTGGTTCATCCACATATGATCCCTACCGATACCTGACGCGGGAGAGACTCCTCACCGCGACTCGCAAGTTGGCACCGGAGCAAGCTGGAGTGTCTGGTGGTTTGCTGGCTCATGTTCCCGGGCATACGGGGGGCGTTCACTACGTTGTTGGTGGCTCCTTTTGCTGTGAAGGCAGAGGTCTGTGCAGGGGAGATCTGAGACACCAGGTGACTGAGAGATCATTATGTTCCGGTACATCAGATGCAGTGCATAATGCAAATCGCTATTTTTTGTAACTGTGAGTAAATAAAACCTATGGTCAATTTGAAATCTTGCATTGTATCTCTTATCTACAAGAATATGAAGAAAGAGAGGTATTACTCCAATTACATTTAGAGGGATATAAAAGACAAGAGTTCAAAGCAGAAACCACAGTGTTTATACTACACTAAGGCAGCTTTTTCTGCTAAGCAACCAACTTTAACTTTCATTGTTTTTTTTTTCCTATACTGGTGAAGTGACTCTAATGTCTATAAGTCCACCGTAGGAAAATGCAACTACACTGTTAATTATCGCGCTGTTAAGCTGATAATCTATGTGAAACCATTTCGCTCTGACATCCTTTTTTTGGTTGCTGGAGATGATGCGGCAAAAGAATTTAAGGATGGGTGCACATTTTTGAGCAGCACAAAGTTTATTGTTAATATATGAGGTGAGCGGCCTGCATGAAGTGTTTGTCCAATAAAGAGCCTTAATCTAATACCTGTATTTCAAAATCTCTTTTGGGTATACTATTGGTGAACTTGCCTTATAACAAGGCTATTTTTCCAGTCTAATTATAAAGGCAAACCTAAGGACAAGAAAGGTCATCCCTCCAAAGCTGTGGAGTTTTTCTCTCCTAAATACAAAGAGACGATCCAGCTGTCTCCCTTTGTAGATTCTCCCTTGCAAGCAGACAAACTTACACATAATAGTTCAAAACTCTCAGAAAGTATGTCTAGCAAAAATTTAGAACCGCAAGATGATGAAATGCTTACCCCATTAAAAATGAGGAATATTTTGCAGGACTTTCAATTGAATCTGCTAGCAGACATTAAACAGCAAATTATGGATAATGCTAAAGCAATAAGAGATGTTAACAACAGAACCTTAGAATTAGAACTTAAGGTGGATATTTTAACTCAGGATTACCACTCTATGGTAACACGGAACAATAAACTAGAAGAAAACGTTAAAGAGTTAAATAATCAAATGATCAAACTGGAAGATCTATCAAGACGCTCTAATGTACGTTTAAGGGGTATACCAGAAACAATCACAAATTCTGATCTACCAGATTATGTTTTTTTGTAATTTTTTTGTTTCTTTGGTTCCTTCTTTTGCCAAGTTGGAAAACAAATTTGATGCAATATACAGCATCCCTCTTCCATTATATTTACAGAATAAGGGAGCTAGAGATGTAATGGTCAAATTTCATTTTTTCCCCTCGAAAGAGAATATTGTGAAGGCCAGTTATAAAGTTAAATCTTTTGACTCTCCATATGAATCTATTAAAATATTTGCGGATCTGTCTCCAGCGACAGCAGAAGACGTGAATTTGCTCAACTAACTCAAATTCTTAGGAAAGAGGGTCTGATCTATAAATGGACTTTTCTAACCGGGTTGTCAATCCAAAGAGACTCTATTGGACATAAAATCAACTCTCCAAAAAAAGGGTTCTCTCTTCTGTCAAGCTGCCATATATCTACATGAATTATTGAGATGATATTTTCTGAATTATTTTGCTCTTTATTGGGCTTTTTTTTCTTTTTCTTTTTTTTTTCTTTTAAATCTCAGCAACACCCAGCGATAAAGCAACACTTATAATTAGATTAGTTATCACTATGTGTTTATGATCTGAAATAATTTCACTGAGCAAGAAGATTAATGTAAAAATTATTTTGCACTCCTTTGAAAGGACTTTTCCTTTCTCTTTCTGATATTGTGTGTTTTATATTTTATATTTTTCACAATTTGTATCGTATATAAGGAGATGTCTGACTATCTCTTATAATTTAGCTGTAAAGGCACGTTTTATTTTTTGATAGCTAAGCTGGTTTTGTTTCTCTATTTACTTGACTATCTTTGCACATATTTATCTTTTTATTTAAATATTCCCACGGGGGCGGGTGTCTCCCATTACAGTAGGCCTTCCATTTCTTAACACTGGCGTTTAGCCCTGCTTGTATAGGCTGCCGCTACTCTGTGAGGCAGCCTAGTTGTGTTTATGTGTGGTTGTGTTTGCAGTATGTTAGTATGAATCCAACATGTACTTTTCCGCTTCCTAGTCTTTGGACTGGGATAAAGTACCTGAGATATGGTGTGTCTGTAATTAGATTGGTTGTTCCCCAGGTGAGCTTTTTGAAGACAAAGTTGATTATATTTCATCCATGTATATTTTACTTGTATGGCTTTAAAAATCTTGAGCTTTAACTCTAACGGCTTAAATTCCCCTGGCAAGAGACATACGTTATTTAGATTTTGCAAAAAACAAAAAGCAGATATTGTGTTTTTGCAGGAGACCCATTGGGCTCATTCTAAAATTCCATATTTGGGTGATTCCTTTTTTTGGACTCAAACATATCTCTACTTTTAACAAAAAATCACGAGGTGTTGCAATTTTGTTTAAAAAGAATCTACCTCTAGTAGAGGAATTTTGTATGTTAGACCCCCACGGACGTTATATTCTATGGGGGGGATCTATAAATGGCCATAAAGTCACTTTAGTTAACCTATATGCCCCCAATAACAATCAGCTACATTTTTTTAATCGTCTTGGGGCTTCTATCAAAAAGTTTACCTATGGTTCATTGATTGTAGCAGGAGATTTCAATGTTATACCTAACTTTGAAAAAGATAGAAAATCTCAAAAAACTTGTAAAAACTTATATAGAATTCAGAATGTAGCACTTACATTTTCTAATTGGTTCAATGGTATCAACTTATTCGATGCATGGTGTGTCCTAAATCCAAGTCAACATGACTATACTTTTTACTCTAATGTGCACAAGGTATATTCTCGTATTGATTTGTTTCTGGTCGATAGTATTACTATGAATAATATTACAAAGGTTGATATCGGTTCAATAGCTCTTTCAGATCATGCCTGTATCTCCATGGAGGTTAACTTTAATCTGTACAAAACTGGTCGCCCTTGTTGGAAACTAGATGATTACCTAATTAGGGAGGAATCTAGAAAACAGTTTCTGATTGAAGAGTCAGACAAATGTTTTGAATTGAACAAAGGCACAGTCTCCTCTAAGGGGCTTCTTTGGAATACTTACAAAGCCTTCATTAGGGGTTTATTAATAAAATTAAGGTCCCAGGTTATGAAACAAAGAGGAGAGTCCCTTAGAGAGCATTATATTAATTTAAATAAACTGGAAACCATGAATAAAAAGGACCCTAGAGATTCCACATTGGTTAAAATAAAAAAGGTTCAGAACAAAGTAAATAACATTAATCAACTTCTGTCAGATAAAAGGATTTGGCGTATGCAACAAGTTTATTACCATCAGGATAATAAAACTAGTAAATTATTGGCATATAAAATCAAACAGAAATCCTTAGAGAGAAGAATCGACTACATAATGAATAATGGCCAACCTACGATGTGCCCTAAGGAGATCGCCAATTTGTTTGCCAATTATTACGATAATCTTTATAATTTATCTAAGGACAATGATTTCCACAAACCGTCAATATTGCAAATTCAAACCTTTTTGGAGCAATTTAAGCTCCCCGTCATTTCCCCAGCGGAGTTAGATGAATTGTCTATCCCTATCTCTGTCCAGGAAGTTAGGGAGGTAATGTCTAAGTTAAAACCTTATACCACTCTGGGCCCTGACGGATTTAGTAATTAAAAAAAAAAAAAATCTTCAACATTATGTATTCATCTTACGAATTTATTCAACGAAATCAAAACTGAAGGGGTTATTTCTCCAGAAATGGTTAATGCTAGTATAATTATGATTCCCAAACCTAAACAAGATCCGCATCTCTGTTCTAGTTATAGGCCTATATCATTACTGAATGTAGATGTTAAATTATGCTCTAAAATTCTGTCAATTAGGCTTCAAAAAGTTATTCATAAATTGATAGACATTGACCAGCAGGGTTTTATTTCCGGCTGTTCCGGTTCGGATAATGTTAGAAAACTATCTAATCTGATTTGTTATTCAAAAGCGATAAAGGTTCCCACCCTATTCCTCTCATTAGATGCTGAAAAGGCTTTTGATAGGGTAGGGTGGGACTATACGGATCTTACTTTGAGGAAATTTGGTTTGGGAAACTTTGGTTCTCACGCGATAGGGGCTTTATATAAATCCCCTTCTGCGTCAGTATCTAATTTTGGTTTTCATTCTCTCTCTTTTGGGATATCAAATGGAACCTGGCAAGGGTGTCCTCTCTCTCTTATTCTATTTGCTTTATTGATAGAGCCATTGGCAGTAGCCATTAGATCTAATCTAGCCATCTGTGGCATTCGGTTGGGCGAGAGAGAACACAAAATACTGTATCTCTTTTTGCTGATAACATAGTGTTATCGATTACATGTCCTGGTGAATCTTTGAAAGTCTTGATGTTATTGTTTAAAGAATATAATGTAATATCAAATTACAAACTTAATTTACAAAAATCGGACACTTTAGCGATAAATCTCTCTGAAAATTGTAAAAGACCTCTAAGGGAAGTTTACCCATTTAATTGGAATTCCAATTCCTTCACGCATCTGGGTATTACTTTTTTAGAAAAATTAAAAAATATGATCACAATTAATTATAATTCCCTCTATTTCAAATGGCTAAATATTTTAAAAGGTTGGAAGGGAGTGAAAGCATCCTTCAGTGGCAAAATTGCCATTATTAAAATGGCTCTTCTGCCTAGATTTAATTATCTCACTAGCTGCATACCGGTTAGAATTTCTCAATATCAGGTTAAAAAATTTAAATCTATTATAGATAAGTTCATCCACTCCTCAAAACATATTAGATTTAAGAAATTAACTCTTTCTAGAGTATTTTCTCAGGGTGGATTATCTTATCCCATGGTGCAATTATACCACGATGCCAATATGCTGACACATGCACTAAAATGGCTTAATTCAAGTGGGTCCTATGTTTGGTCCCAAATTGAGAAAACTCTGATACCATATATAAATCTTAAATTCTTATTTTGTTATCGGCAACAAGATATCTAAAGACTTTGTAGTTGGCTCGCAGATTGTTAAGAACATTTACAATTCGTGGAGACTAATAAATAACAAATACCAGCTTATTCCAACAAGTAGCATTTTAATTAAAAATCTCCCAGCTCTCACTTTTCACAAGCCAGGTTTGGGTTCTGAGACAGAACTAGTGGTATTATGTATAAAAGATCTATACTATGAGGGCCGTTTACTCTCCATAGATCAATTGTTTTCCAACTATGGGCTTCCTTCTAACTGCTGGTTAAGAGTTAAACAACTCTCTGCGCTTTTATCCGCACGTTATCCATCAAGCAGCGCTGAGGGTTGTTTGACAGCTTTGGAAAAACATATTAATTCTAACAATTATAGCAGTTTATTATCTAAATGTTATAATATTATAGGGAGGCCCTTGGTGCTTAATAAAACATCGGGCATGGAAAATTGGGAAAGAGATCTTGGTATCTCTTTTTCTTGGGAGATATGGGAATCCTCACTGTATGGGACACATAGAATTGTTAAACACCCTTCTGATAGAGAACTTCATATCAAACTGGTAAATAGGTGGTACATGGTGCCTTCTCAAATTTACCAGTTTTCACACAGTCTTCAAGACAGTATGTGTTGGAGGCAATGTGGCATGCATGGTGATTTTCTCCACACATTCTGGGAATGCCCACTAATTAAACCCTTATGGTTTGAAGGTTTTGAGTTTATTGAACGTTCTATAGATTTTAAACTTCCCTTTTTACCACAATGTAGTTTGTTGCATATTTTTCCAAATGTGATAAATATAGACAAGAAAGCTTTCATTATGTTAATTTGTATGTCAATAAAAAGATCATTCATTTCTTGATGGAAATCTAATAAAATTTCTACTTTGCATCAAATCTTACTAATGATTCAACGAGTAAGAGATTTACAAACTAATTGTGAAGGGATAAGTACCTCTCGTAATAACATTTTAAAGTGGAAAATCTGGGACTCTGTCCACAATGGGGTTACTAAAACTTCTATATATTAAGTGCTTTTTTTTGTTGTTGTTGTTTTTTTGTTTTTTTTTTTTGCTTTTTTTGCTTTTTTTTTTTTTTTTTGCTTTTGCATGCCAAATGGAATTTTTTTCTGTTCCCGGCTTGTTTTTTTTATTGAAATATCATTTTTATTTTTCTCTCTCCTGTGCCGGGTTTTTCTTTTTTTTTTTTCTCTTGTTGCTTTCAATCATCTTTGTTAATTTCATACTTAACATTGGGGATCACACAAATGAATGTGTATGCATGCAGAGTGAATGTATTTTTTAGATGTTATGTTATGTGAATTATATGTTCTCTTTTCCTTGTTGTTTATCTCAATGCACTTTGTTATTAATCATATTTATGATGTTTATATGATGCATTGTTATAATTTTGTAAAAATAATAACAATTATAAAAAAATAAAAAAAAATAGTAATTTATTCTTTAAATACACAGATGTGTATTTTACAAAAAATACAAGGAATTGATTAGGTGCTCTGACGTATCATGGTTGGACATGTGCTTCTGTGCTATGAGTACTAATCATAGTCCTGTAGAGAGCATAATGAGCAGTGTTTGTAGGTGTTTATTAGAAACAGTAAGTATCAGTACAAATGAGCTCACAGGAAGAACAAAAACAGATGCCATTACATCCTTGTGACAGCATCAAAATGGTGATTTACAAATATAGATATTTTGTCAAATGATTATGATCTGATCATACAACAACATCAACTCCTGATGTAGTACACAAGCCAAAGACTTTTTTATAATACATTTAAAAAAAATATTCCTGTCAACATTTCAAATGAACAAAGATGGATACTTCTTTGCTTGAAAAATAAGTAACTTGTATTTCAGCCATCACTTATAAATGTTAAACTAAGTGACAAATGACATTTTACAAATATTTATACAAAATGATTATTTTTGTAAAGAAAGTTAAATTTTCTTACCTAAAAGCTTTCAGTTGACAAAAGATCACCCCTTGAGGTTAGAAGAACGGTGGGATGGGACAACACGCTGCTGTGGCGATTTCAGAAAGTTAAATGAGTTTCTCAATTTGACACATATCCACTTCCCAGAATTGATGAGCTTATAGATCAATTGAGAAAAGCTAGATTCCTGTTCACATTGGATCTGACCAAGGGTTATTGGCAGGTCCCACCGACATATCAAGCAAAACAGAAAACTGCTTTCTTCACACCTGATGGGCTTTTCCATTATAATATTTAGCTTTTTGGGCTACATGGTACCCCAGCAACCTTTCAAAGAGTTATGGACAAGTTTCTATGTCCCCACAGAGAATATTCATAATAATATACATAATGCATAATAATATACACCACTGACTGGAAACCTCATTTTGAAAAAAAATAGAAAGAGTCTTAGATACACTAAGGAAAGCAGGTCTGACAATGAATCTGGCTAAATGTAACCCCAGACAAGCAGAAACAAAGTATCTAGGATATGTGGTCGGACGTGGCTTGGTCAAGCCACTGTTGGATAAAATTGAAGCCATACGGGCCTGGCAAAGGCCCCTTAGAAAAAAACAAGTTTGAGCCTTCCTAGGCATTGTTGGCTACTACCGACAACTTCATACACAATTTTGCCACAATTGCAGCTCCTCTAACTGATCTAACAAAAGCAAGGGCTTCAGATACTGTGAAATAAAACCCAAATGCAGACAAGGCTTTTGAATTGTTAAAGATAGTGATATGTGGAGAACCTATATTGATAGGTCTGGATTACAAAAGCCATATTATTTTCCAAACCGGCGCATCAGATGTTGGACTAGGAGCAGTCTTAGAGGGAGAACATCCAGTTTTGTAAGCATGAAATTACTTCTGAAAAGAAAATAAATACTTGGTGATATAACGAGAGTGCCTGGCGATGAAGTGGGCCATGGATGCCCTAAATTATTACCTGCTGGGAATACATTTTATACTAGTCCTGGAGTGCAGATATGTGAGCCTGAGGCTGGATAAAGGCATTTGCCCTATCCAGCAGGGGAAGTGTTAAAGAAAAAACTCTCTTACATCACAATGGGGCTGCAGCAGTAAAAAGAGCAGGTTGTTGAGTTAGTTAGTTGCAGCCAGAGTCCAGGGAGGAGACAATTCAGCTAAGACAGAGATACCAAGACAGGCTGCTAGAATTTTGCTGGACTTGCAGATTCTGAAGCTGGAGAGGAGAAACTAGTGGTAGACTGAAGTGGGGAAGCTATTTAGCCACGACCACATACCGGGAATCCTGAGAGCCCAGAGGTCAAGGAGCAATCGCGAAAGAGCAATAAAAAGATTAAAAACAGATTGAAGCCTCCTGTGAGTTGATTTCATACAGTATTAGAACCTAGAGAGGGCAGTTTGCCACAATATATATATATATATATATATATATATATATATATATATATATATATATATATACACACATACAGTTGTGCTCAAACATTTGCATAATCCTGGCAGAAATTGTGAAATATTCGCATTTATTTTGAAAATATGACTAATCATGCAAAACAAATTATTTTATTGAAGGATAGTGATCATATGAAGCCATTTATTATCACATAGTTGTTTGGCTCCTTTTTATAATGATCATAATCATAATGATAACAGAAACCACCCAAATGGCCCTGATCAAAAGTTTACATACCCTTGAATGTTTGGCCTTGTTACAGACACACAAGGTGACACCAACAGGTTAAAATGTCAATTAAAGGTTAACTTCCCACACCTTTACCTTTTTAAATTTCAATTAGTGTCTGTGTATAAATAGTCAATGAGTTTGTTAGCTCTCACATTGATGCATTGTGCAGGTTAGATACTGAGCAGAAAAATAACTCTTAAAAGACCTGCATAACAAGGAAATGGAACTTCACAAAGATGGAAAAGGATATAACAAGATATCCAAAGCCTTGAAAATGCCATTCAGTACTGATCAATCACTTGTCACAAACCATCTACTTTGCCCTTCTCCTGTGCCCTCTGGAATGCAAGGTCTGTTTGCAATAAACTTACCTTCATTCATGATCTCTTCATTTCCAACTCCCTCAATTTACTGGCTATCACGGAAACCTGGCTCACTCCATCTGACTCTGCCTCCCCTGCTGCACTCTCTTATGGTGGTCTACACTTCAGCCACACTCCTAGACCTGAGAACAAACAAGGTGGAGGTGTGGGCATACTGCTATCCTCTCGCTGCACTTTTCGCTGCATACCCCCTGTTCCCTCCCTTCAATTCTCATCTTTTGAAGTCCACACTATCCGCATCTTCTCTCCCATCCCTCTGCGAGTAGCTGTGATCTATCGCCCGCCTGGATCACCCTCTCAATTTCTGGACAACTTTGCCGCCTGGCTCCCTCACTTTCTCTCCTCCAATATACCTTCACTCATTCTTGGCGATTTCAACATTGCCACTGACACCCCCACCTCCCCAACAACTGCAAAATTACTTGCACTCACCTCTTCCCTTGGCCTCTCACAATGGACAGATTCCGCAACTCACAGTGGTGGACACTCTATTGACCTTATTTTTACTAATCTCTGCACTATCTCCAACCTTGACATCTCCTCACTTCCCCTATCTGACCACCACCTGCTAACTTGCAACCTCACCTCATCCTCCGCTCACTGCCCTTCTTCAAATACTGCCATCAGAACACGCAGAAACCTGCAAGCACTCAACCCACAACAATTTTCAAATGTATTAACACCCCTTCTCAGCCCCCTCACCACCCTTGCCTGCCCTGACGTCGCCACTTCACAATACAACACTACGCTAACCTCCACCCTTGACTCTCTTGCCCCCATAATCACAAGCAAACGCCCTCGCTCTCACCCACAACCATGGCACACCACACAAACACGCTATCTACGGAGATGCTCACGCACTGCAGAACGATTATGGAGGAAATCTCGCACTTCAGCAGACTTTCTCCACTACAAGTTTACCTTGCGCTCCTACTTCTCTGCCCTCAATCTTGCCAAACAACACTACTTCTCATCACTAATATCAAACCTGTCCTCCAACCCTAAACGTTTATTTGCTACATTCAACACCCTCCTCCGCCCACCCCCACCTCCTGCCCCTTCCTCTCTCACTGCTGATGACTTTGCCAGCCATTTTAAAAATAAAATCGATACCATCCGAAATGAGCTCTCCTCCCAGCTTGGCCCTACCCCACCACCCTTTCCCCAAACCGACAACACCCAGCCCTTACCCTTCCCCAATCCCACCTCCACTATGGACTCCTTTGACCCTGTAACCGAGGATGAAGTATCTACTTTACTATCAACCTCTCACCTTACCACATGTCCTCATGATCCTATTCCATCACAGCTAATCCCTCCCCTATCCACCACACTTATCCCAGATCTCACACATCTATTCAACCTCTCCCTAAACACTGGCAAGTTTCCATCCTCCTTAAAACATGCCACAGTTACACCCATTCTCAAGAAGCCCTCTTCTGACCCAGCTTCTGCCTCCAACTATCGCCCTATCTCACTACTTCCCCTTGTGTCTAAACTCCTTGAGCGGCTTGTTTACAATCGCCTCACTCAATTTATTTCCTCCAATTCCCTACTTGACCCCTTCCAATCTGGCTTCCGGTCCCAACACTCTACAGAAACAGCCCTTACAAAAGTCACTAATGACTTGCTAACCGCCAAATCAAAGGGTCACTACTCTATTCTAATTCTCCTGGATCTCTCTGCTGCCTTCGATACAGTTGACCACCCTCTTCTAATCCAAACGCTCCGCTCTTTTGGCATCCAGGACACAGCTCTTTCATGGTTCACATCCTATCTTAAAGATCGTACATTTAGTGTCTCCTTCTCTGGCACCTCTTCTTCACCTCTCCCTCTGTCTGTTGGCGTTCCCCAAGGTTCTGTCCTAGGCCCCCTCCTCTTCTCCATCTACACCTCCTCCCTTGGCACCCTTATAAAATCCTTTGGATTTCAGTATCATCTCTATGCAGATGATACTCAAATCTACCTCTCTGCACCCGATCTATCCCCCTCTCTTTTAGCTCAAGTTTCCAACTGCCTCTCTAGCATATCCTCCTGGATGTCCACCCGTCAACTCAAACTCAACATGTCTAAAACTGAACTTCTAATCTTTCCACCCTCTACTACAGCTTCCACACCTCAAATATCTCTTACTGTTGACAACACCATTATCGCCCCTACCTCCCAGGCCCGTTGTCTTGGGGTTCTACTGGATCCCGCCCTCTCTTTTATTCCTCACATCCAAGCAATAACAAAATCATGTCAGTTTCACCTAAAAAACATCTCCAAAATTCGTCATTATCTTACAGAAGACACAGCTAAAATTCTAATTCACTCTCTCATCATCTCTCGACTCGACTACTGCAATTCCCTCCTTGCTGGCCTCCCCATCTCTCGTCTGTCTCCCCTCCAATCCATAATGAATGCCTCCGCTAGACTCATCTTCAATACCAAACGATCAGTGTCTGCAGCCCCTCTCTGTCAATCACTCCACTGGCTTCCCATAGCTTCCCGAATCAAATTTAAAATCATGACCCTAACACATAAAGCCCTCAACAACAGTGCACCCCCTTATATCTCTGCTCTTGTTTCAAAATACTCTCCCAACCGGCCCCTTCGTTCTGCTAACGACCTTCTTCTTTCCTCCTCTCTCATCACCTCCTCTCACTCCCGTCTTCAAGACTTTTCTCGTGCTTCCCCATCCATTTGGAACTCCTTTCCCACGCTCCATTAGATTATCTTCCTGCCTCAAAACCTTTAAGAAATTATTAAAAACACACCTGTTTAAAAAATCTTATCATCTTCAGCCTTAACATGTACAACTGAACATTCCACAGCTTAATAACACTCACAACCACAATCTACAGTACAACACACAGACCCCTCCACTTTACTGAACCAATTGCTTTCAATTGTATTTGTCACCCTCTTGTATCACACCTAAACCCTTAGATTGTAAGTTTGCGAGTTTTCAATCTTGTGTCAGGCCTTGGAAACAAGCTCTATGTACATTTGATTTTATGCTCAAAAACAGGGCCCTCCATTCTTTAAAAGGTGTTTAAATTGTTATCTGCTATGTACTTAACCCCTGTACAGCGCTACGGAATATGTTGGCGCGATATAAATAAAGATAATAATAATAATAATAATAATAATAATAATAATAATAATAATAATAAGTGGAAAGTTTGAGGATGTCTTGATGCCAAGCCAAGGCCAGGTAGACCAAGAAAGATTTCAGCCACAACTGCCAGAAGAATTGTTTGGAATACAAAGAAAAACCCACAGGTAACATCAAGAGCAATACAGGTTGCTGTGGAAGAAGACAATGTGGTTGTTTCAATGAGCACAATGCAACGATACTTGAACAAAAATGAGTGGCATGGTCGAGATGCCAGAAAGAAGCCTTTACTGCGCCAATGCCACAAAAAAGCCAGGTTAAAATATGCCCGACAACACCTTTACATGCTTTACAGCTTCTGGCACACTGTAATTTGGAGTGACGAGACCAAAATAGAGCTTTATGGTCACAACCTTGTTGACCCCTCTCCAAACATAGCGTTTGTTTGGAGAGGGGACAACAAGGCCTATAGTGAAAAGAATACCATCCCCACTGTGAAGCATGGTGGTGGCTCATTGATTTTTTTTTGGAGGAGTGAGCTCTAAAGGCAAGGGGAATCTTGTGAAAATTGATGGCAAGATGAATGCAGCATGTTATCAGAAAATACTGTCAGACAATTTGCATTCTTCTGTACTAAGGCTGCGCATGGGACACGCTTGGACTTTCCAGCATGACAATGACCCTAAGCACAAGGCCAAGTTAACTCTCCAGTGGTTAAAGCAGAAAAATGGTGAAGGTTGTGGAGTGGCCATAACAGTCTCCTGACCTTAATATCATCGAGCCACTCTGGGGAGATCTCAAAAGTGCGGTTGCATGACCTGGAGGCATTTTGCCAAGATGAATGGGTAGCTATACCACCTGCAAAAATTTGGAGCCTCATAGACAACTATTAGAAAAGACTGCACACTGTCATTGATGCTAAAGGGGGCAATACACAGTGTTAGGAACTAGGGGTATGTAAACTTTTGGGTGATTTCTGTTATCATGATGATTTAAAAGGTTGCCACACAACTATGTGATAATAAATTACTTCATATGTGAACTATCCTTTAATAAAATATTTTTTATTGCATGGTCAGTGATATTTTTTAAATCAAGTGATATTTTTTAAATCAATGTCCAAATTCCACAATTTCTGCCAGGGTATGCAAGCTTTTGAGCATAACTATATATATATATATATATATATATATATATATATATATATATATATTTATATATATATATATATATATATATATATATATATATATATATATATATATATATATTAGGTTGTGTTACAGCCATTTTCTATAAGTTGCAAACTAGTTAATAAATAAAATCTAACAAAGATGTAAAATTATTTATTTTGGAAGGAAAACATACTGTATGTGTCACAACCTTCAATATCCTCTGGCTACCGGCCTTCTATGAACTCTAGCCACTGTTGTGGAAAAATATCTATATATTCACGTATTATTATTATTATTATTATTTTTTACCTAAACAGTAGTCCATTGCAGGCCATAAGGTATGAAACAGTTAATTCTGCTTCTTTTAAATTCATTGTTTTTTCTTCTAAAAGTATAAACAAGTGCTTCTGCCAATAATAAATTGTTCTCTGGAGACAGTCAATATTTATTAAGTCTAAACTGTGTATTTCAGTAGCCCACAAGGCCAATACTTGACCTATTAGCAGAGATAACAAGTAAGAGTTTTTTTACGCATCTAGCGTGACGTACCAGGCATGCTTTCAGTGCGTGACCTGCGCATGTTTTATATTTTATTGGATCACCTTATATAAATAATATCTTATTGGCTGTTGCTGGGATTTGTCATTTTTAAGGAAGGGGTAATGGATTATACCATGTTCATTATGTAATTCACTATAAAAAGCTATGTTGTTTATATTTGTAGTCAGTCAGCAGCAGCCATTTTGAATGTTTTTTGTTGCTGACCCATGTTTTGTATTAATAAAATCTGATAATAAGAAAAATAACTGAGGAGTCTATTTTTTTGTATCATGACTGGGTTTCAGAGTAAAATGTGGTTTGTGGGTATGTTTTTTTTCTCCAACACCACTATGGACCAAGGCTGTTTTAATAACCAAAATGACTCTATATTAAAAGACTTTACCACTTGCCTGAGACCCACAGGGACTTTCAACATGGCATATAGCCTTAATGTTCCTGAAGCCCCTAGTTATATGCCTGGACCCCAATACCCTATTTTCCTCGGAATAAACAAAATAGTAATGAGTTTCACAATTCATCTATATACCCAAATTTCACTATTTTGTAAGATTTGTATATTACCTAGTTAATTCTCCAGGTGCCTGTGGCAGAAGCAGCCACAAGAGACTTTTGCATTGATTATTGCCTGTATTTGAACTGTATGTTATTTGAGCATAGTGGATTTTATTAGACTGGTTCTGGCCCTTTAAATGCTATGACAAAGGATCTGCAGTTTTGCTATGCACTTCGGATGCAGAGTGTGAAGAAAAACCCTGTTTTATGTTTATTTTATTCTTATGGTTAAAATATGATCACATTGCTATACTGTAGATATGTTGGTCTGCTAGCCTAAAAGATAATCTTATCACAGGGGCTCCTGTCATAGGAAAGTCTATTGTGTAAAGTGTTTGTGAGAGATAGCACAAAGAGAAGGATAATCTAATCAATGTCTGTATTGTATAAAAGTAGCCAGGTAGCCTCCGGGAGGTGTGACCACACCTATTGTCTCTCTATGTGTATTGTGTGGCCAAATAGGGGGATGTGTATTACTTGTGAGAAGAGATGTATATATACTTCTGGATCACAAAATAAAGACAGTATTCTTTGACTCCCAATTGAGTGTCGTCCAATATGGGAGGTTGGGGCTTGTGAGACTGCAGTGCTTCTTGGATATTTTACTGTATACCAGCGGAGATACTGGACTTCGTGTTCCAACTCCATTACAATTGATGGCAGCAACGGGATTTGAACCTCACAGCACACCGTTGTTCGGCAGTTGCAGCCATTTGGGAAATTAGCTATTTTGTATGGAACCGAAAGGAAAGGATATGTGAATATACCCGAACGGATAGTGAATGGGTACAGACTATACCAACTTGAAACGGGCCACGCTAAAAAAACTATTGGAAGCAAGGGGAATTATTGCCAGCAATAAAACCAAAGCTACCCTTATTGCTGAACTCATGGAGGGAGACCGGGCAGCTGCTACAGCACCTCTTATGGACAGCACACAGAATGAGTTTGGAAGAGAACTCTAAAGCAGACTGGCCTTCTTCCCAGGTACGCCTCCCACAGAAACCTTGGAAAGGATTATAGCAGATGTCCACGAATACATAATGGAAAAGCAGCGGGCAGACCGGAGGTCCGGAGAGGGGTCCCTAATCACACCACACATAGTACCGGGGAAGCCTAAAATCCCGTACCATGCTTTTAAAAACTATGTGGAGACCGAAGACATCGATGGCTACTTGCATGACTTTGAGAGGTTATGCCAATTACATGAGATCAATGCCGCCGACCAGGTACCCCTGTTGGTGGGTAAGCTAGCGGGCCGGGCAGCAGAAGCCTACCGCACCATGCCAGACAAGGATAGCAGAGACTACCAGAAAGTAAAGCAGGTGCTCCTGGACAGGTATGCAATTACCCCGGAGGCATACCGGCAGCGGTTCCGAGAAAGCCGAAAGACGGAGAAAGATACTCACATGGAGTGGGCACACCGCTTAACTAGGGCGGGCAAAGGTTGGGTGCAAGCCACACAAGCAACCACAGTGGAGGACATGCTACAATTACTGCTACTGGAGCAATTCTTCCAGGGGTTAACCCCGGATTTACAAAACTGGCTGAGGGATCGGAAACCGCGCATCTTAACTGACACCGCCAGGTGGGCAGACGAGTACCAAGATGCCAGGAGGGCACAGCGGGCACAGGCACGGTCCATCTTGGGAGCTGCTAACCCACCTCCCGCCATTAAGCCCACCCCAGCACTGCGTCCGGGTGGTGGGAACTACCAAACCCCTCCACGGTACAACAATGCCCGATCTTTCATCAGGTGCCACACGTGTAACCAGCAGGGCCACATGCAGAGAGACTGTCCCAGAAACAGAAACCGCCCCACGTGGAATACTCCAACTAATTCCCCTGCAAACCGGGCAGCAGTACACTGCTACCAGAATGAGCCTCGACAACCTTTCTTCGGGACCTGGTCTAATGAAGATTCTTTGGGCACCCTCCACGAGGTTAACCCAGTACAAGCAGCAGCAGACAACCGACAGGGACACCGCCAAGGTGTACACTTAGAGGGAAAACGCCTTCAGGGTCTGCGCGATTCTGGGGCCACCATCACCCTGGTTCGCAATCACCTAGTCCCCAAGCACCAGCTCACTGGTAATGTACATTTGGATTGGGAAGCGGGGTCGGGGAATGTGGAATTGGGCCTCATGCAGGACTTACCAGCTGATGTCATCCTGGGTAACGACTTGGGGGAGCTGACCTCCGCTTTTGTTTCTCAGCACCCCTCGCAGGAAGCGCTACCCGTGGTAACACGGCAGCAGGCCCGCACCACTGCATCTTCTGAACACTCTGAGGCTCCGGTAAGTAATAGTACTGACCCACCTTTCGTCTCCTGGGCTCCCCCCTTAGAGTTTGGTACTGAAGTAGTCACCGACCCGTCCTTGCAGGTATACCGGGATAGGGTTACACAGAATCAGGTAGGGTTGGAGGGGGAAAGATACGCTTGGGAGAAAGGATTATTGTATAGATATGCTGAAAAGGTAGTAGCAGGATCTGTACCCGTGACCCTCACACAATTAGTTGTGCCCCGAAAGTACAGGCAAGAATTACTACGTATTGCCCATGACATCCCTTTATCAGGACATCTAGGCGTCAGTAGGACGAAGCATCATTTGACCCAAAACTTCTTTTGGCCAGGGATCTCCAAAGATATTCGGCAGTATTGCCAAACTTGTGACACATGCCTGAGATTAGGGAAGAGAGGGGACTGGTACAAGGCAAAAATGCACTTCCTACCCATAATAGATGAACCCTTCAGCAGAGTGGCAGTAGATATAATCGGACCCCTAGCAAAACCCAGCCAGTCAGGGAAGAAGTATATACTAACCGTAGTAGACTATGCCACCCGGTACCCAGAGGCCGTAGCCCTAACTAATATCCATGCGGAGACTATAGTAGATGCCCTAATCCGGATATTTTCCAGAATGGGGTTCCCCAAAGAGATTATCTCAGATCGGGGTACCCAATTCACAGCCGAAGTCACTCATCAGTTATGGAGAACATGTGGGGGAAAACCTATTGTAAACTCAGCGTATCACCCCCAGTCCAATGGGCTCTGTGAGCGGTTCAACGGAACCTTAAAGCAAATGCTCCGTACCTTCATGGATACCCAGAAGGACTGGGAAAGATTTCTTCCCCATCTTCTCTTCGCGTACCGAGAGGTACCCCAGGAGTCCACAGGGTTCTCGCCATTCGAATTACTATTCGGAAGGAGAGTGCAGGGTCCCTTAGACCTCATTAGGGAACACTGGGAGGGAACGGTCACCAGTAACGGTACCCCTAGCGTCCCATATGTACTAGAGTTCAGGGAACGCTTGGAGACCATAATTCAGACGGTACAGTCTAATCTCCAGGCGGACCAGCAATGACAGCACAGATGGTACGATAGGGGAGCCAGAGACCGCAGTTTTCAAATAGGACAAAAGGTGTTAATCTTGAAGCCAGTCCAAAATGACAAACTGCAGCCCTCCTGGCAAGGCCCTTATAAGGTGGTGGAACAGGTATGTGACACCACCTATATAATTGCCCCATGTACAGGAGCAGGCGGTAGATGCATGCTCCACGTTAACATGCTGAAACCCTATCACGAGCGGACCGAAGAAGTAACTGCCATATGTGCCTCGGCCGCCGAGGACCCGGATAATCTACCCCTACCAGACCTATTAGCCCAAGGGGGGCCAACACCGAATTAGGGGAAGTACAGCTAGGAGACAGGCTGAGCACTAGAGAGCGAGCTCAAATACTGGAGCTGATCCGGGAAAAAGGGGATACCTTCTCCAACCAGGCCGGGTATACCCCGCTGGCTACCCACAGGGTAGAAACCCCAGGGCAACACCCTCTTCGACAGACCCCCTACCGCATACCCGAATCCGTAAAAGATCATATGCGGAAGGAGATTGACGAAATGTTACAACTAGGAGTGAACACTCAGATAGCCCATGGGCCTCTCCGGTAGTGCTGGTACCGAAGCGGGATGGAACCACCCGCTTCTGCGTCGACTACCGAAGACTTAATGATAAAACCATTTCAGATGCCTATCCCATGCCCCGAATCTATGAGCTCTTAGATAAAATGGCCAGGGACCAGTACCTCACCACAATAGACTTGTGCAAAGGGTACTGGCAGATCCCACTAGCCGAGGATGCCATCCCAAAGTCCGCATTCGTCACCCCGTTTGGGCTATACCAATTTAAGGTGATGCCATTCGGGATGAAGAATGCGCCGGCTACGTTTCAGCGGATGGTGGACCGGTTACTGGATGGATCGCAGGAGTATGCTTGCGCC
Source organism: Discoglossus pictus (assembly GCA_027410445.1). Lineage (NCBI taxonomy): Eukaryota > Metazoa > Chordata > Amphibia > Anura > Alytidae > Discoglossus > Discoglossus pictus. The sequence goes on from CM050170.1 coordinate 67,493,795, forward strand.
TATTTAGATGACATAGCAATCTTTAGCAACTCCTGGGACGAGCACTTGACCCATATAGGAGCCATCCTCGACCGCATCAGGGAGGCAGGTCTCACGTTAAAACCCAGCAAGTGCCATGTAGGGATGGCCGAAGTGCAGTACTTAGGCCACAGGGTGGGTAGTGGGCGGCAAAAGCCAGAACCCGCTAAGATAGAGGCCGTAGCTAAGTGGCCAACCCCTCACACGAAAACTCAGGTTTTAGCTTTTCTAGGGACCGCCGGGTATTACCGTAAATTTGTACCTGATTATAGTGCCCTAGCCAAGCCCCTTACTGACCTCACCAAAAAGAACTTACCCAAAGTAGTGACCTGGAGCCCAGAGTGTGAGAAGGCATTCCAAGAACTGAAATCTGCCCTAATTCATGCTCCTGTACTGGCCGCTCCCGATCCAACTAAACGCTTTCTCGTTCATACTGATGCTTCTATGTTTGGATTGGGAGCAGTGCTGAGCCAAGTTGGGGCCGATGGCGGCGAGCATCCAGTCGCTTACTTAAGTCGGAAACTACGACCCAGGGAAGTAAGCTATGCCGCCATCGAAAAGGAATGCCTGGCTGTGGTGTGGGCCCTCAAGAAACTACAGCCCTACTTATATGGACAACAATTTGCCTTGCTCACAGATCACAACCCGTTGGTGTGGCTAAACCGGGTGTCAGGGGACAACGCTAGACTACTGAGATGGAGCTTGGCACTTCAACCATTTGATTTCACCATCCAGTATCGCCCAGGGAAACAAAATGGTAACGCCGACGGGTTGTCCAGACAGACAGAACTTGAGAAATGATTTGTGAGCACTCCTCCGGATATCCAAAAGCAGATCCGTTGGGATCAGACTGTGTATGCCGGCTTGGTTCTGGGGGAGCATTGTGGCAGAAGCAGCCACAAGAGAATTTTGCATTGATTATTGTTTGTATTTGAACTGTATGTTATTTGAGCATAGTGGATTTTATTAGACTGGTTCTGGCCCTTTAAATGCTCTGACAAAGGATCTGCACTTTTGCTATGCACTTCGGATGCAGAGTGTGAAGAAAAACCCTGTTTTATGGTTATTTTATTCTTATGGTTAAAATATGATCACATTGCTATACTGTAGATATGTTGGTCTGCTAGCCTAAAAGATAATCTTATCACAGGGGCTCCTGTCATAGGAAAGTCTATTGTGTAAAGTGTTTGTGAGAGATAGCACAAAGAGAAGGATAATCTAATCAATGTCTGTATTGTATAAAAGTAGCCATGTAGCCTCTGGGAGGTGTGACCACACCTATTGTCTCTCTATGTGTATTGTGTGGCCAAATAGGGGGATGTGTATTACCTGTGAGAAGAGATGTATATATACTTCTGGATCACAAAATAAAGACAGTATTCTTTGACTCCCAATTGAGTGTCGTCCAATATGGGAGGTTGGGGCTTGTGAGACTGCAGTGCTTCTTGGATATTTTACCATATACCAGCGGAGATACTGGACTTCGTGTTCCAATTACGTTACAGTGCCCTCCATCAGGTGTTGTGTGCAGGTTCTAGAAGGACCAACAATCAGAAGCTCCCTGCACATGTACATGGAAAATTTTATGGTGAACAAAAATGTCAGATTTTTGTTTTGTTTCTCCAGACTCCAAAAAAGAAAATGTATAAATGATGTGAAGAGAGTATATAAACACAGAGATGGGGCTTGTAGTTTATGTTTCTAAGGACCTAAGAGTTTGAAATGTTTTTTCCACAGAAACTCAATATATATGTAAGTAGGTGCAGCCAATCTAGAATTAACATCAAAGTAACTAAGGTCTTGTGAAGGTTTAAAAGCTTTAAAAGACCATTACAAACATTTAATAAATAGCACAAAGAACATTAAATTATAATGTATTTGATAGTTTATCCACTTGATTCTAACTGCTGTACATGATGGTGTAGAATAGAACCCATCAGCCTTATTAAATTGTGATTTTGCAAATTGAATAGGGCTCTATATAAGCACATAGCATATTTTTTTTACAGAAGTTTTTAGTTAGTGAACTTCTATCCAAACGCAAGGTCTTCACTAACTAAAAGCTTCTGTAAAAAATATGCTCTGTGCTTATATAGAGCCCTATTCAATTGGCCGAATCACAATTTATATCAATCATATGTTCAGAATCCCTTTAACACTGTAAGAACGCTTGTAACACAGAGTCAGTTTTACTCTATTCGCTATACAATCAACTAAAATCTACAATAAAAAAAAAAAGTTGTGTTTGAATATATGTGAACAGTGACAGAGATGGTGAATGGATGGCCACAGCACCAAATAATTTGGATCTTGCAATGTCTCTACACAAAGTAGATAACATTAAGGGCCAATAAAGGAGTCAAACATTTCCATATAATTCTATGAAGACTATTTATTAATACACAAAATCTGAATAACATTTCAAATAATTCTCCTTCAGAATTAAATTATTATTAAAGAGTCAAAAAGTGGCTAATCAAATAATTGCCTCATAACATTGCCTTAAACAGAATATGATTACCAAACTAAAACATATTTTTTTCCATTTACAGTATATTATAGTTCTTAACAATTCAAATTCCACTGTCGCTAAGGATTCTGGGTAGTGACATGCAAACACAGTTCAAAAGTAAGATCTTTTTTCACCAGGCCCACTCTCTCCATCATCATTTGACTGTTTCCAGGACCAAGCTCACACCCATATAACACACCTATCCATTGCTATGTTCCAATAGTCTTACATGGATACCAATGTTAGTGGGCCTAACGTTCTTAACTACAATGGAAATACTGTCTACTGAGAATTTCTATGGGGAAAAAAGGTTGTTTGGCCTGTGTGAGACCCAGAAGTGCACTCAGAATGATCTTTATTACCTCCATGTCTAACATTAGCACACACTTCATTTTTGAGACAATATTATAGTGTTTCATTAGTACAAATGTGGCTAAACAGCAATCAATTGGCCATATCTTTGAGTAGGGCATACATACAACTTCCCAAAGCATAAACTAAATTTATGAGGCTATATTATAATATTAATTAGTAAAAATGGCCCATATATTTAAGCCTCACATATGTACAACGTCAAGAAGCATATACTAATAATGGCATGTCTAACATTAGCACACACTCCGTTCTTCATGCTATATTATAGTGCTTAACAACTAAATGTGCATCAGTTGCCTTTTAACATTTTTACCCCTCACTTATATGTTCATGAATATATCATGGCCGCAAATTTTATTTTCTAGGGATTCCCTTATACCCCACTAGTTGGAATGAGCACAGGATACCACTGGAGGCAGAAAGGATAGAATAAAAAAAGACTATAATCAACTAAGCCATAAATGGAAAATAGCGAAAAGGGCCACCTATTTCCTGAAAATAGTCTACTTTATTGGGTCAAAAACCACATGTTTACCATTCAATAATATGTTCATGGAAATGGCATTGCATACATGGGGGCCTCTAATTTAATTTCCATAGGGATTCCCATATACCTGACTAGTTGGAATGAGCACAGGATAACACTGAAGTCAGAAAAAATCTCATAAAAAAGCACCATATTCAACCAAGCCATACATGGAAAATACTTTCAGGAAATATGTGGCTCTTTTCCATGTATGGCTTGGTTGAATATGGTGGTATTTTATGAGATCTTTTCTGACTCCAGTTTTATCCTGTGCTCATTCCAACTAGTCAGGTATGAGGGAATTCCATTGGAAATTTAATTAGAGGCCCCGATGTATGCCATGCCATTTTCATTAACATATTATTGAATGATAAACATGTGGTTTTTGACCCAATAAAGTAGATAGACTATTTTCTGGAAATAGGTGGCTCTTTGGGCTAGTCTACTTTATTGGGTCAAAAAAACATTTGTATACTGTTTTTAAAATTGGATCTGTGTTTTGTGACATTTTATGTAAGGAAAGATTACCAATCAGTGCAACACTTAAGTCTCCCAGCAGTCAATTTGGTGATCACAGAGGGTATAGATAAAATAAAGGGCATATTGTCGATCCTATTCTCAGTCGCTGGAGCTCCTGCAGTCTCTTGTTGAAGAGGCTATGGCTTCTTTGACATTTCTCTGTGGAAAGACAATATGTATTAGGATATTAGTTACATTAGTGCTCCCAAAGCTGTGGGGCCATGGGATTCTACTTGGTGTGTTTAGACAGATGAGAGATAGTTCAGTATGTGTATATTCTGGTGTTACTACAGCCCTGATGGAAAGAAGCCTGTAATAAAGTACTGTGGTACCTGCTTCTCTTTCTTCATCAAATGAGCCTTTCCCTAGGCAGTATAAGATGACATGTCACACCTGGACATTTTTTTTTCCAAACCTCTGTGATATCCATGGTTTCCCCTGTTTGGACTGTCTAGGGTATAGAGATCCTCATGCCCAGTGAATACCCCATGAGTCTGTGTCTTTTGGACATTGTGTGGCTCATCACTTCTTATACTGATTGTGTCGATGTCAAACATGCCTGATGATGATATATGTTTTTTTGTGGTTCATATGCGTTGGTCCAGTTCTTGCTTTCAAGTACAGGTCTAGTAGGCCAATTGTCAAATTAACACAATGATCCCTGCAGCATTGAAGATCTCTTGCTAAGTGATTAGGTTAGCTGGCTGTCCTATCTTAATTATTTTACCTTGTGTTACTCTGCATCCAGACTAATTGAATTACTAGGATCCTTTTGTTCTCCATGTTTATAAGTCCCTGTGTGTTTCAAAAATGGTCATTATCCCTTTTTAACATATTCAAACATGTTAGCTGTAGTTCTGAGCATTTGGAAAGAGCTTTTTAATTACTTTTCCAGTCCAACTACCAAGGGCGTACTACTTTCCTGCTACCCACAGACCCTGAAGCATGTCTTCTTCCAGCAGGAGATCTAGCACCGATAGACAGAAACCTAAAGAAAAGAGGAGGGGATCCACTGTGTATATAACATATATAGTATGTTGCTAACGCTTGCGAGCCCGCAGCAACTACGACTCTCGCAAAGCGAGGGCCACAGTTGCTGACAAGGAGCGCCAAAGTCGCTCCTTGCGCTTGTGGAGATGAGTGCTAGTGAAGATGAGCGCCATAGGCGCTCATCCCAATGACCCTGCATGACTTAGGCATTATGTGCCGAAGACGCTCACTGCGCTGGAGGAGATGAGTGACATAGGCGCTCATCCCTACGACCCGTAGAACTACAATTCAATACAAATCTCAATTACACCAATCACAATGGGAGACCCGTAGCACTTTAAAAAACAATTTAAAAAATGTCGGCCCGTAACACTTTAAAAAAACATAAGCAGAAGAGGCTCACAATGCGCGCAGAGCGGTGTTCAGAGAAGCAAAAGTACACTAGGGTAGAGGCTCACAATGATCGCCAAAGGCACTCAAAGGACCAAAGCTCTTACATTGTGTGGCAAACAGCATTACCTGCCTTACAATTTTATGAACCCTTAATTTTTTGATGGGCAATACGCTAGTATATATCTTTGTAGTATATATATATGTTTATTCCAACCTTGGCTTTGCATTAAAGCTGTGCAATACAGCATGCATAAGCTTAAAGGAAGCCATATTTGTTGATGGCTACGGAATGAAGAGTGAGGCATTTGTGGACATATTTGTGTGTCCCAGCTCAACTTCCCAGAATGCAGTGTAATAACTGTTTTTCTCAGAACTCTGAGCTGGAAGCAGGTTTTTTAACTTGCTTTAGACATTCAAATGTGAACACAGATGTACTTCTTATTTACTATATATATATATAGATAGATAGATAGATAGATAGATAGATAGATAGAGAGAGAGAGAGAGGTGAGAGATACATCAGCACGTATATAAAGGTTAGGGGTAGATCATTACTTGTATTTATAGTTGTGATAAAATAGGAGAGAGATAGATCAGTATGTGTATACAGGAGAGAGATAGACCAGTGTGTGTATACAGGAGAGAGATAGATCAGTGTGTATATACAGGAGAGAGATAGATCAGTGTGTGTGTACAGGAGAGAGATAGATCAGTGTGTATATACAGGAGAGAGATAGATCAGTGTGTGTGTACAGGAGAGAGATAGATCAGTGTGTATATACAGGAGAGAGATAGATCAGTGTGTGTGTACAGGAGAGAGATAGATCCGTGTGTATACAGGAGAGAGATAGATCAGTGTGTGTATACAGGAGAGAGATAGATCAGTGTGTGTTTACAGGAGAGAGATAGATCAGTGTGTGTACAGGAGAGAGATAGATCAGTGTGTATACAGGAGAGAAATAGATCAGTGTATATACAGGAGAGAGATAGAGCAGTGCATATACAGGAGAGAGATAGATCAGTGTGTATATACAGGTGAGAGATAGATCAGTGTGTGTATATACAGGAGAGAGATAGATCAGTGTGTGTATACAGGTGAGAGATAGATCAGTGTGTGTATATACAGGAGAGAGATAGATCAGTGTGTATATACAGGAGAGAGATAGATCAGTGTGTGTATATACAGGAGAGAGATAGATCACTGTATATACAGGAGAGAGATAGATCAGTGTATATACAGGAGAAAGATAGATCAGTGTGTATATACAGGAGAGATAGATCATTGTGTATATACAGGAGAGAGATAGATCAGTGTGTGTATATATAGGAGAGATATATCAGTTTGTGTATACAGGAGAGAGATAGATCAGTGTGTATACAGGAGAGAGATAGATCAGTGTGTATACAGGAGAGAGATAGATCAGTGTGTGTGTACAGGAGAGAGATAGATCAGTGTGTGTACAGGAGAGAGATATATCAGTGTGTATACAGGAGATAGATAGATCAGTGTGTATACAGGAGAGAGATAGATCAGTGTGTGTACAGGAGAGAGATATATCAGTGTGTATACAGGAGATAGATAGATCAGTGTGTATATAGGAGAGAGATAGATCAGTGTGTGTACAGGAGAGAGATATATCAGTGTGTATACAGGAGATAGATAGATCAGTGTGTATACAGGAGAGAGATAGATCAGTGTGTATATACAGGAGAGATATAGATCAGTGTGTGTATACAGGAGAGATATAGATCAGTGTGTGTATACAGGAGAGAGATAGATCAGTGTGTATACAGGAGAGAGATATATCAGTGTGTATACAGGAGATACATAGATCAGTGTGTATACAGGAGAGAGATATATCAGTGTGTATACAGGAGATAGATAGATCAGTGTGTATACAGGAGAGAGATATATCAGTGTGTATACAGGAGATAGATAGATCAGTGTGTGTACAGGAGAGAGATAGATCAGTGTGTATACAGGAAAGAGAGAGATCAGTGTGTGGGTACAGGAGAGAGATAGATCAGTGTGTATATACAGGTGAGAGATAGATCAGTGTGTATATACAGGAGAGAGATAGATCAGTGTGTATACAGGAGAGAGATAGATCAGTGTATATACAGGAGAGAGATAGATCAGTGTGTGTATATACAGGAGAGAGATAGATCAGTGTATATACAGGAGAGATAGATCAGTGTGTATATACAGGAGAGATATAGATCAGTGTGTGTATACAGGAGAGAGATAGATCAGTGTGTATACAGGAGAGAGATAGATCAGTGTGTATATACAAGAGAGAGATAGATCAGTTTGTGTATACAGATGAGAGATAGATCAGTGTGTATACAGGAGAGACATAGATCAGTATGTATATACAGGAAAGAGATAGATCAGTATGTATACAGGAGAGAGATAGATCAGTGTGTATACAGGAGAGAGATAGATCAGTGTGTATATACAGGAGAGAGATAGATCAGTATGTATACAGGAGAGAGATAGATCAGTGTGTGTATACAGGAGAGATATAGATCAGTGTATATATAGAGGGGAGAGATAGATCAGTATGTATATACAGGACAAAGATATATCAGTGTATATAAAGGAGAGAGATAGATCAGTGTGTATATACAAGAGAGAGATAGATCAGTGTATATACAGGAGAGAGATAGATCAGTGTATATACAGGAGAGAGATAGATCAGTGTGTGTATACAGGAGAGAGATAGATCAGTGTGTGTATATACAGGAGAGAGATAGATCAGTGTGTATACAGGAGAGAGATAGATCAGTGTGTGTGTACAGGAGAGACATAGATCAGTGTGTGTACAGGAGAGAGATATATCAGTGTATACAGGAGATAGATAGATAAGTGTGTGTGTACAGGAGAGAGATAGATCAGTGTGTGTACAGGAGAGAGATACATCAGTGTGTATACAGGATAGAGATAGATCAATGTGTATATACAGGTGAGAGATAGATTAGTGTGTATATACAGGAGAGAGATAGATCAGTGTGTATATACAGGAGAGATAGATCAGTGTATATACAGGAGAGAGATAGATCAGTGTATATACAGGAGAGATAGATCAGTGTGTATATACAGGAGAGATATAGATCAGTGTGCGTATACAGGAGAGAGATAGATCAGTGTGTATACAGGAGAGAGATAGATCAGTGTGTATATACAGGAGAGAGATAGATCAGTTTGTGTATACAGATGAGAGATAGATCAGTGTGTATACAGGAGAGACATAGATCAGTATGTATATACAGGAGAGAGATAGATCAGTATGTACACAGGAGAGAGATAGATCAGTGTGTGTGTACAGGAGAGAGATAGATCAGTGTGTGTACAGGAGAGAGATATATCAGTGTGTATACAGGAGATAGATAGATCAGTGTGTATACAGGAGAGAGATAGATCAGTGTGTGTACAGGAGAGAGATATATCAGTGTGTATACAGGAGATAGATAGATCAGTGTGTATATAGGAGAGAGATAGATCAGTGTGTGTACAGGAGAGAGATATATCAGTGTGTATACAGGAGATAGATAGATCAGTGTGTATACAGGAGAGAGATAGATCAGTGTGTATATACAGGAGAGATATAGATCAGTGTGTGTATACAGGAGAGAGATAGATCAGTGTGTATACAGGAGAGAGATATATCAGTGTGTATACAGGAGATACATAGATCAGTGTGTATACAGGAGAGAGATATATCAGTGTGTATACAGGAGATAGATAGATCAGTGTGTATACAGGAGAGAGATATATCAGTGTGTATACAGGAGATAGATAGATCAGTGTGTGTACAGGAGAGAGATAGATCAGTGTGTATACAGGAAAGAGAGAGATCAGTGTGTGGGTACAGGAGAGAGATAGATCAGTGTGTATATACAGGTGAGAGATAGATCAGTGTGTATATACAGGAGAGAGATAGATCAGTGTGTATACAGGAGAGAGATAGATCAGTGTATATACAGGAGAGAGATAGATCAGTGTGTGTATATACAGGAGAGAGATAGATCAGTGTATATACAGGAGAGATAGATCAGTGTGTATATACAGGAGAGATATAGATCAGTGTGTGTATACAGGAGAGAGATAGATCAGTGTGTATACAGGAGAGAGATAGATCAGTGTGTATATACAAGAGAGAGATAGATCAGTTTGTGTATACAGATGAGAGATAGATCAGTGTGTATACAGGAGAGACATAGATCAGTATGTATATACAGGAAAGAGATAGATCAGTATGTATACAGGAGAGAGATAGATCAGTGTGTATACAGGAGAGAGATAGATCAGTGTGTATATACAGGAGAGAGATAGATCAGTATGTATACAGGAGAGAGATAGATCAGTGTGTGTATACAGGAGAGATATAGATCAGTGTATATATAGAGGGGAGAGATAGATCAGTATGTATATACAGGACAAAGATATATCAGTGTATATAAAGGAGAGAGATAGATCAGTGTGTATATACAAGAGAGAGATAGATCAGTGTATATACAGGAGAGAGATAGATCAGTGTATATACAGGAGAGAGATAGATCAGTGTGTGTATACAGGAGAGAGATAGATCAGTGTGTGTATATACAGGAGAGAGATAGATCAGTGTGTATACAGGAGAGAGATAGATCAGTGTGTGTGTACAGGAGAGACATAGATCAGTGTGTGTACAGGAGAGAGATATATCAGTGTATACAGGAGATAGATAGATAAGTGTGTGTGTACAGGAGAGAGATAGATCAGTGTGTGTACAGGAGAGAGATACATCAGTGTGTATACAGGATAGAGATAGATCAATGTGTATATACAGGTGAGAGATAGATTAGTGTGTATATACAGGAGAGAGATAGATCAGTGTGTATATACAGGAGAGATAGATCAGTGTATATACAGGAGAGAGATAGATCAGTGTATATACAGGAGAGATAGATCAGTGTGTATATACAGGAGAGATATAGATCAGTGTGCGTATACAGGAGAGAGATAGATCAGTGTGTATACAGGAGAGAGATAGATCAGTGTGTATATACAGGAGAGAGATAGATCAGTTTGTGTATACAGATGAGAGATAGATCAGTGTGTATACAGGAGAGACATAGATCAGTATGTATATACAGGAGAGAGATAGATCAGTATGTACACAGGAGAGAGATAGATCAGTGTGTATACAGGAGAGAGATAGATCAGTGTGTATATACAGGAGAGATATAGATCATTGTGTGTATACAGGAGAGAGATAGATCAGTGTGTATACAGGAGAGAGATAGATCAGTGTGTATATACAGGAGAGAGATAGATCAGTTTGTGTATACAGATGAGAGATAGATCAGTGTGTATACAGGAGAGACATAGATCAGTATGTATATACAGGAGAGAGATAGATCAGTATGTATACAGGAGAGAGATAGATCAGTGTGTATACAGGAGAGAGATAGATCAGTGTGTATATACAGGAGAGAGATAGATCAGTGTATATACAGGAGAGAGATAGATCAGTGTGTGTATACAGGAGAGAGATAGATCAGTGTGTATATACAGGAGAGAGATAGATCAGTGTGTATATACAGGAGAGAGATAGATCAGTGTGTATATACAGGAGAGAGATAGATCAGTGTATATACAGGAGGGATATAGATAAGTATGTGTTTACAGGAGAGAGATAGATCAGTGTGTATACAGGAGAGAGATAGATCAGTGTGTTTACAGTAGAGAGATAGATACGTGTGTATATACAAGAGAGAGAGAGATCAGTATGTGTATATACAGGAGAGAGATAGATCAGTATGTGTTTATACAGTAGAAAGATAGATCAGTATGTGTATATACAGGAGAGAGATAGATCAGTATGTGTATATACAAAAGAGAGATAGATCAGTGTATATACAGGAGAGAGATAGATCAGTGTATATATACAGGAGAGAGATAGATCAGTGTGTATATACAGGAGAGAGATATATCAGTGTGTATACAGGAGATAGATCAGTGTGTATACAGGAGATAGATCAGTGTGTGTTTACAGGAGAGAGATAGATCAGTGTGTTTACAGGAGAGAGATAGATACGTGTGTATATACAAGAGAGAGAGAGATCAGTATGTGTATATACAGGAGAGAGATAGATCAGTATGTGTTTATACAGGAGAGAGATAGATCAGTATGTGTATATACAGGAGAGAGATAGATCAGTATGTGTATATACAAAAGAGAGATAGATCAGTGTATATACAGGAGAGAGATAGATCAGTGTATATATACAGGAGAGAGATAGATCAGTGTGTATATACAGGAGAGAGATAGATCAGTGTGTATACAGGAGATAGATCAGTGTATATACAGGAGATAGATCAGTGTGTTTACAGGAAAGAGATAGATCAGTGTGTATACAAGCGAGAGATAGATAATTATGTATACAGGAGAGAGATAGATAAGTATGTGTTTACAGGAGAGAGATAGATCAGTGTGTATACAAGAAAGAGATAGATAAGTATGTATACAGGAGAGATATAGATCAGTGTGTATACAATAGAGAGATACATCAGTGTGTGTTTACAGGAGAGAGATAGATCAGTGTGTGTGTACAGGAGAGAGATAGATCAGTGTGTGTATACAGGAGAGAGATAGATTAGTGTGTGTATATACAGGAGAGAGATAGATCAGTGTGTATACAGGAGAGAGATAGATCAGTGTGTGTGTACAGGAGAGACATAGATCAGTGTGTGTACAGGAGAGAGATATATCAGTGTATACAGGCGATAGATAGATAAGTGTGTGTGTACAGGAGAGAGATAGATCAGTGTGTGTACAGGAGAGAGATAGATCAGTGTGTATACAGGATAGAGATAGATCAATGTGTATATACAGGTGAGAGATAGATCAGTGTGTATATACAGGAGAGAGATAGATCAGTGTGTATATACAGGAGAGATAGATCAGTGTATATACAGGAGAGAGATAGATCAGTGTATATACAGGAGAGATAGATCAGTGTGTATATACAGGAGAGATATAGATCAGTGTGTGTATACAGGAGAGAGATAGATCAGTGTGTATACAGGAGAGAGATAGATCAGTGTGTATATATAGGAGAGAGATAGATCAGTTTGTGTATACAGATGAGAGATAGATCAGTGTGTATACAGGAGAGACATAGATCAGTATGTATATACAGGAGAGAGATAGATCAGTATGTATACAGGAGAGAGATAGATCAGTGTGTATACAGGAGAGAGATAGATCAGTGTGTATATACAGGAGAGAGATAGATCAGTGTATATACAGGAGAGAGATAGATCAGTGTGTGTATACAGGAGAGAGATAGATCAGTGTGTATATACAGGAGAGAGATAGATCAGTGTGTATATACAGGAGAGAGATAGATCAGTGTGTATATACAGGAGAGAGATAGATCAGTGTATATACAGGAGGGATATAGATAAGTATGTGTTTACAGGAGAGAGATAGATCAGTGTGTATACAGGAGAGAGATAGATCAGTGTGTTTACAGTAGAGAGATAGATACGTGTGTATATACAAGAGAGAGAGAGATCAGTATGTGTATATACAGGAGAGAGATAGATCAGTATGTGTTTATACAGGAGAGAGATAGATCATTATGTGTATATACAGGAGAGAGATAGATCAGTATGTGTATATACAAAAGAGAGATAGATCAGTGTATATACAGGAGAGAGATAGATCAGTGTATATATACAGGAGAGCGATAGATCAGTGTGTATATACAGGAGAGAGATAGATCAGTGTGTATACAGGAGATAGATCAGTGTGTATACAGGAGATAGATCAGTGTGTGTTTACAGGAGATAGATAGATCAGTGTGTTTACAGGAGAGAGATAGATACGTGTGTATATACAAGAGAGAGAGAGATCAGTATGTGTATATACAGGAGAGAGATAGATCAGTATGTGTTTATACAGGAGAGAGATAGATCAGTATGTGTATATACAGGAGAGAGATAGATCAGTATGTGTATATACAGGAGAGAGATAGATCAGTGTATATACAGGAGAGAGATAGATCAGTGTATATATACAGGAGAGAGATAGATCAGTGTGTATATACAGGAGAGAGATAGATCAGTGTGTATACAGGAGATAGATCAGTGTGTATACAGGAGATAGATCAGTGTGTTTACAGGAAAGAGATAGATTAGTGTGTATACAAGCGAGAGATAGATAATTATGTATACAGGAGAGAGATAGATAAGTATGTGTTTACAGGAGAGAGATAGATCAGTGTGTATACAAGAGAGAGATAGATAAGTATGTATACAGGAGAGATATAGATCAGTGTGTATACAAGAGAGAGATACATCAGTGTGTGTATACAGGAGAGAGATAGATCAGTGTGTATATACAGGAGAGAGATAGATCAGTGTGTGTATACAGGAAAGAGATAGATCAGTGTGTGTATACAGGAGAGAGATAGATCAATGTATATACAGGAGAGAGATAGATCAGTGTGTGTATACAGGAGAGAGATAGATAAGTATGTGTTTACAGGAGAGAGATAGATCAGTGTGTATACAGGAGAGAGATAGATCAGTATGTGTTTACAGGAGAGAGATAGATAAGTATGTGTTTACAGGAGAGAGATAGATCAGTGTGTGTATACAGGAGAGAGATAGATCAATGTATATACAGGAGAGAGATAGATCAGTGTGTGTATACAGGAGAGAGATAGATAAGTATGTGTTTACAGGAGAGAGATAGATCAGTGTGTATACAGGAGAGAGATAGATCAGTGTGTGTTTACAGGAGAGAGATAGATAAGTATGTATTTACAGGAGAGAGATAGCTCAGTGTGTATATACAGGAGAGAGATAGATCAGTGTGTGTATACAGGAGATAGATAGATCAGTGTATATATACAGGAGAGAGATAGATCATTGTGTGTGTATACAGGAGAGAGATAGATCAGTATGTGTATATAAGAGAGAGATAGGTCAGTGCATGTATACAGGAGATAGATATATCAGTGTGTATACAGGAGAGAGATAGATCAGTGTGTATATACAGGAGAGAGATAGATCAGTATGTATACAGGAGAGAGATAGATCAGTGTGTGTATACAGGAGAGAGATAGATCAGTGTATATATACAGGAGAGAGATAGATCAGTATGTATATACAGGACAAAGATATATCAGTGTATATAAAGGAGAGAGATAGATCAGTGTGTATATACAAGAGAGAGATAGATCAGTGTGTGTATACAGGAGAGAGATAGATCAGTGTATATACAGGAGAGAGATAGATCAGTGTGTGTATACAGGAGAGAGATAGATCAGTGTGTATATACAGGAGAGAGATAGATCAGTGTGTATACAGGAGAGAGATAGATCAGTGTGTGTGTACAGGAGAGACATAGATCAGTGTGTGTACAGGAGAGAGATATATCAGTGTATACAGGAGATAGATAGATAAGTGTGTGTGTACAGGAGAGAGATAGATCAGTGTGTGTACAGAGAGAGATACATCAGTGTGTATACAGGATAGAGATAGATCAATGTGTATATACAGGTGAGAGATAGATTAGTGTGTATATACAGGAGAGAGTAGATCAGTGTGTATATACAGGAGAGATAGATCAGTGTATATACAGGAGAGAGATAGATCAGTGTATATACAGGAGAGATAGATCAGTGTGTATATACAGGAGATATAGATCAGTGTGCGTATACAGGAGAGAGATAGATCAGTGTGTATACAGGAGAGAGATAGATCAGTGTGTATATACAGGAGAGATAGATCAGTTGTGTATACAGATGAGAGATAGATCAGTGTGTATACAGGAGAGACATAGATCAGTATGTTATATACAGGAGAGAGATAGATCAGTATGTTACACGAGAGATATATATCAGTGTGTATACAGGAGAGAGATAGATCAGTGTGTATATACAGGAGAGTATATCATTGTGTGTATACAGGAGAGAGATAGATCAGTGTGTATACAGGAGAGAGATAGAATCAGTGTGTATATAACAGGAGAGAGATAGATCAGTTTGTGTATACAGATGAGAGATAGATCAGTGTGTATACAGGAGAGACATAGATCAGTATGTATAACAGGAGAGAGATAGATCAGTATGTATACAGGAGAGAGATAGATCAGTGTGTATACAGGAGAGAGATAGATCAGTGTGTATATACAGGAGAGAGATAGATCAGTGTATACAGGAGAGAGATAGATCAGTGTGTATACAGGAGAGAGATAGATCAGTGTGTATATACAGGAGAGAGATAGATCAGTGTGTATATACAGGAGAGAGATAGATCAGTGTGTGTATATACAGGAGAAGAGATAGATCAGTGTATATAAAGGAGGGATATAGATAAGTATGGTTTACAGGAGAGATAGATCAGTGTGTATACAGGAGAGAGATAGATCAGTGTGTTTACAGTAGAGAGATAGATACGTGTGTATATACAAGAGAGAGAGAGTCAGTATGTGTATATACAGGAGGAGAGATAGATCAGTATGTGTTTATACAGTAGAGAGATAGACGATAGATACAGATAGAGATAGAACATGTATAACAGGAGAGAGATAGATCAGTGTGTATATACAGGAGAGAGATAGATCAGTGTGTATATACAGGAGAGAGATAGATCAGTGTGTATATACAGGAGAGAGATAGATCAGTGTGTATACAAGCGAGAGATAGATAAGTATGTGTATACAGGAGAGAGATAGATCAGTGTGTATACAGGAGAGAGATAGATCAGTGTGTTTACAGGAGAGAGATAGATCAGTGTGTGTATACAGGAGAGAGATAGATCAGTGTGTATACAGGAGAGAGATAGATCAGTGTGTATATACAAGAGAGAGAGAGAGATCAGTATGTGTATATACAGGAGAGAGATAGATCAGTATGTGTTTATACAGGAGAGAGATAGATCAGTATGTGTATATACAGGAGAGAGATAGATCAGTATGTGTATATACAGGAGAGAGATAGATCAGTGTGTATACAGGAGAGAGATATATCAGTGTATATATACAGGAGAGAGATAGATCAGTGTGTGTATACAGGAGAGAGATAGATCAGTGTGTATACAAGAGAGAGATAGATCAGTATGTGTATACAGGAGAGAGATAGATCAGTGTGTATAACAGAGAGAGATAGATCACTGTATGTATACAGGAGAGAGATAGATCAGTGTGTGTATACAGGAGAGAGATAGATCAGTATGTGTATACAGGAGAGAGATAGATCAGTATGTGTATACAGGAGAGAGATAGATCAGTGTGTATATACAGGAGAGAGATAGATCAGTGTGTATATACAGGAGAGAGATAGATCACTGTGTATATACAGGAGAGAGATAGATCACTGTGTGTATACAGGAGAGAGATAGATCAGTATGTGTATACAGGAGAGAGATAGATCAGTGTGTATACAGGAGAGAGATAGATCAGTGTGTGTATATAGGAGAGAGATAGATCAGTGTGTATATAAGAGAGAGATATATCAGTGTGTATATAAGAGAGAGATAGATCAGTGAGAATATAAGAGAGATAGATCAGTGTGTATATAAGAGAGAGATATATCAGTGTGTATATAAGAGAGAGATAGATCAGTGTGTATATAAGAGAGAGATAGATCAGTGTGTATATAAGAGAGATAGATTAGTGTGTATATAAGAGAGAGATATATCAGTGTGTATACAAGAGAGAGATAGATCAGTGTGTTTACAGGAGAGAGATAGATCAGTGTGTGTTTACAGGAGAGAGATAGATCAGTGTGTATACAAGAGAGAGATAGATCAGTATGTGTATATACAGGAGAGAGATAGATCAGTGTGTGTATACAGGAGAGAGATAGATCAGTGTGTATACAGGAGAGAGATAGATCAGTGTGTTTACAGGAGAGAGATAGATATGTGTGTGTATACAGGAGAGAGATAGATCAGTGTGTATATACAGGAGAGAGATAGATCAGTGTATATACAGGAGAGAGATAGATCAGTGTGTTTACAGGAGAGAGATAGATCAGTGTGTATATACAAGAGAGAGATAGATCAGTGTGTATATACAGGAGAGAGATAGATCAGTGTGTTTATACAGGAGAGAGATAGATCAGTATGTGTATATACAGGAGAGAGATAGATCAGTATGTTTATATAAGAGAGAGATAGATCAGTGTATATATACAGGAGAGAGATAGATCAGTGTGTATACAGGAGAGAAATAGATCAGTGTGTATACAGGAGATAGATCAGTGTGTATACAGGAGAGATATAGATCAGTATGTGTTATACAGGAGAGAGATAGATCAGTATGTGTATACAGAGAGAGATAGATCAGTGTGTATACAGGAGAGAGATAGATCAGTGTGTGTATACAGGAGAGAGATAGATCAGTGTGTTTACAGGAGAGAGATAGATCAGTATGTGTATATACAGGAGAGAGATAGATCAGTATGTGTTTATACAGGAGAGAGATAGATCAGTATGT
This sequence comes from Discoglossus pictus, assembly GCA_027410445.1. Taxonomy (NCBI): domain Eukaryota; kingdom Metazoa; phylum Chordata; class Amphibia; order Anura; family Alytidae; genus Discoglossus; species Discoglossus pictus. Next base: position 67,511,625 of record CM050170.1, read on the forward strand.
GTATATACAGGAGAGAGATAGATCAGTATTTGTATACACAGGAGATAGATAGATCAGTGTATATACAGGAGAGAGATAGATCAGTGTATATATACAGGAGAGAGATAGATCAGTGTGTATATACAGGAGAGAGATATATCAGTGTGTATACAGGAGATAGATCAGTGTGTATACAGGAGATAGATCAGTGTGTTTACAGGAGAGAGATAGATCAGTGTGTATACAAGCGAGAGATAAATAAGTATGTATACAGGAGAGAGATAGATAAGTATGTGTTTACAGGAGAGAGATAGATCAGTGTGTATACAAGAGAGAGATAGATAAGTATGTATACAGGAGAGATATAGATCAGTGTGTATACAAGAGAGAGATAGATCAGTGTGTGAATACAGGAGATAGATAGATCAGTGTGTATATACAGGAGAGAGATAGATCAGTGTGTGTATACAGGAAAGAGATAGATCAGTGTGTGTATACAGGAGAGAGATAGATCAATGTATATACAGGAGAGAGATAGATCAGTGTGTGTATACAGGAGAGAGATAGATAAGTATGTGTTTACAGGAGAGAGATAGATCAGTGTGTATACAGGAGAGAGATAGATCAGTATGTGTTTACAGGAGAGAGATAGATAAGTATGTGTTTACAGGAGAGAGAGAGAGATCAGTGTGTGTATACAGGAGAGAGATAGATCAGTGTGTGTATACAGGAGAGAGATAGATCAGTGTGTGTATACAGGAGAGAGATAGATCAATGTATATACAGGAGAGAGATAGATCAGTGTGTGTATACAGGAGAGAGATAGATAAGTATGTGTTTACAGGAGAGAGATAGATCAGTGTGTATACAGGAGAGAGAGAGATCAGTATGTGTTTACGGGAGAGAGATAGATAAGTATGTGTTTACAGAAGAGAGATAGATCAGTGTGTGTTTACAGGAGAGAGATAGATCATTGTGTATACACGAGAGAGATAGATCAGTGTGTATACAGGAGAGAGATAGATAAGTATGTGTTTACAGGAGAGAGATAGCTCAGTGTGTATATACAGGAGAGAGATAGATCAGTGTGTGTATACAGGAGATAGATAGATCAGTGTATATATACAGGAGAGAGATAGATCATTGTGTGTGTATACAGGAGAGAGATAGATCAGTATGTGTATATAAGAGAGAGATAGGTCAGTGTATGTATACAGGAGAGAGATATATCAGTGTGTATACAGGAGAGAGATAGATCAGTGTATATATACAGGAGGAGAGAGATATATCAGTGTGTATATACAGGAGAGAGATAGATCAGTGTGTATACAGGAGAGAGATAGATCAGTGTGTGTATACAGGAGAGAGATAGATCAGTGTATATATACAGGAGAGAGATAGATCAGTGTGTGTATACAGGAGAGAGATAGATCAGTATGTGTATATACAGGAGAGAGATAGATCAGTGTGTGTATACAGGAGAGAGATAGATCAGTGTATATATACAGGAGAGAGATAGATCACTGTATATACAGGAGAGAGATAGATCACTGTGTGTATACAGGAGAGAGATAGATCAGTATGTGTATACAGGAGAGAGATAGATCAGTGTGTATACAGGAGAGAGATAGATCAGTGTGTGTATATAAGAGAGAGATAGGTCAGCGTATGTATACAAGAGAGAGATAGATCAGTGTGTATATAAGAGAGAGATAGGTCAGTATGTGTATATAAGAGAGAGATAGATCAGTATGTGTATATAAGAGAGATAGATCAGTGTGTATATAAGAGAGATAGATCAGTGTGTATATAAGAGAGAGATATATCAGTGTGTATATAAGAGAGATAGATCAGTGTGTATACAAGAGAGAGATAGATCAGTGTGTATATAAGAGAGATAGATTAGTGTGTATATAAGAGAGAGATATATCAGTGTGTATACAAGAGAGAGATAGATCAGTGTGTGTTTACAGGAGAGAGATATATCAGTGTGTTTACAGGAGAGAGATAGATCAGTGTGTTTACAGGAGAGAGATAGATCAGTATGTGTATATACAGGAGAGAGATAGATCAGTGTATATACAGGAGAGAGATAGATCAGTGTGTGTATACAGGAGAGAGATAGATCAGTGTGTATATACAGGAGAGAGATAGATTAGTGTGTGTATATACAGGAGAGAGATAGATCAGTGTATATACAGGAGGGATATAGATAAGTATGTGTTTACAGGAGAGAGATAGATCAGTGTGTTTACAGGAGAGAGATAGATCAGTGTGTTTACAGGAGAGAGATAGATCAGTATGTGTATATAAGAGAGAGATAGGTCAGTGTATGTATACAGGAGAGATATATATCAGTGTGTATACAGGAGAGAGATAGATCAGTGTTTATATACAGGAGAGAGATAGATCAGTATGTGTATATAAGAGAGAGATATTTCAGTGTGTATACAGGAGAGAGATATATCAGTGTATATATACAGGAGAGAGATAGATCAGTGTGTGTGTATACAGGAGAGAGATAGATCAGTATGTATCAAGGTGAGAGATAGATCAGTATGTGTATACAGGAGAGAGATAGATCAGTGTGTATATACAGGAGAGAGATAGATCACTTTGTATATACAGGAGAGAGATAGATCACTGTGTGTATACAGGAGAGAGATAGATCAGTATGTGTATACAGGAGAGAGATAGATCAGTGTGTATACAGGAGAGAGATAGATCAGTGTATATACAGGAGAGAGATAGATCAGTGTGTGTATACAGGAGAGAGATAGATCAGTGTATATACAGGTGAGAGATAGATCAGTGTGTGTATATACAGCAAAGAGATAGATCAGTGTATATACAGGAGGGATATAGATAAGTATGTGTTTACAGGAGAGAGATAGATCAGTGTGTATACAAGAGATAGATAGATCAGTGTGTGTTTACAGGAGAGAGATAGATCAGTGTTTGTTTACAGGAGAGATATAGATCAGTGTGTGTTTACAGGAGAGAGATAGATCAGTGTGTTTACAGGAGAGAGATAGATCAGTGTGTTTACAGGAGAGAGAGAGATACGTGTGTATATACAAGAGAGAGATAGATCAGTATGTGTATATACAGGAGAGAGATAGATTAGTATGTGTTTATACAGGAGAGAGATAGATCAGTATGTGTATATACAGGAGAGAGATAGATCTGTGTATATATACAGGAGAGAGAGAGATCAGTGTGTATATACAGGAGAGAGATAGATCAGTGTGTATTCAGGAGATAGATCAGTGTGTTTACAGGAGAGAGAGAGATAAGTATGTGTTTACAGGAGAGAGATAGATCAGTATGTGTATATACAGGAGAGAGATAGATCTGTGTATATATACAGGAGAGAGAGAGATCAGTGTGTATATACAGGAGAGAGATAGATCAGTGTGTATTCAGGAGATAGATCAGTGTGTTTACAGGAGAGAGAGAGATAAGTATGTGTTTACAGGAGAGAGGTAGATCAGTGTGTATATACAGGAGAGAGATAGATCAGTGTGTGTATACAGGAAAGAGATAGATCAGTGTGTGTATACAGGAGAGAGATAGATCAATGTATATACAGGAGAGAGATAGATCAGTGTGTGTATACAGGAGAGAGATAGATAAGTATGTGTTTACAGGAGAGAGATAGATCAGTGTGTATACAGGAGAGAGATAGATCAGTATGTGTTTACAGGAGAGAGATAGATAAGTATGTGTTTACAGGAGAGAGAGAGAGATCAGTGTGTGTATACAGGAGAGAGATAGATCAGTGTGTGTATACAGGAGAGAGATAGATCAGTGTGTGTATACAGGAGAGAGATAGATCAATGTATATACAGGAGAGAGATAGATCAGTGTGTTTATACAGGAGAGAGATAGATAAGTATGTGTTTACAGGAGAGAGATAGATCAGTGTGTATACAGGAGAGAGAGAGATCAGTATGTGTTTACGGGAGAGAGATAGATAAGTATGTGTTTACAGAAGAGAGATAGATCAGTGTGTGTTTACAGGAGAGAGATAGATCATTGTGTATACACGAGAGAGATAGATCAGTGTGTATACAGGAGAGATATAGATAAGTATGTGTTTACAGGAGAGAGATAGCTCAGTGTGTATATACAGGAGAGAGATAGATCAGTGTGTGTATACAGGAGATAGATAGATCAGTGTATATATACAGGAGAGAGATAGATCATTGTGTGTGTATACAGGAGAGAGATAGATCAGTATGTGTATATAAGAGAGAGATAGGTCAGTGTATGTATACAGGAGAGAGATATATCAGTGTGTATACAGGAGAGAGATAGATCAGTGTATATATACAGGAGAGAGATATATCAGTGTGTATATACAGGAGAGAGATAGATCAGTGTGTATACAGGAGAGAGATAGATCAGTGTGTGTATACAGGAGAGAGATAGATCAGTGTATATATACAGGAGAGAGATAGATCAGTGTGTGTATACAGGAGAGAGATAGATCAGTATGTGTATATACAGGAGAGAGATAGATCAGTGTGTGTATACAGGAGAGAGATAGATCAGTGTATATATACAGGAGAGAGATAGATCACTGTGTATATACAGGAGAGAGATAGATCACTGTGTGTATACAGGAGAGAGATAGATCAGTATGTGTATACAGGAGAGAGATAGATCAGTGTGTATACAGGAGAGAGATAGATCAGTGTGTGTATATAAGAGAGAGATAGGTCAGCGTATGTATACAAGAGAGAGATAGATCAGTGTGTATATAAGAGAGAGATAGGTCAGTATGTGTATATAAGAGAGAGATAGATCAGTATGTGTATATAAGAGAGATAGATCAGTGTGTATATAAGAGAGATAGATCAGTGTGTATATAAGAGAGAGATATATCAGTGTGTATATAAGAGAGATAGATCAGTGTGTATACAAGAGAGAGATAGATCAGTGTGTATATAAGAGAGATAGATTAGTGTGTATATAAGAGAGAGATATATCAGTGTGTATACAAGAGAGAGATAGATCAGTGTGTGTTTACAGGAGAGAGATATATCAGTGTGTTTACAGGAGAGAGATAGATCAGTGTGTTTACAGGAGAGAGATAGATCAGTATGTGTATATACAGGAGAGAGATAGATCAGTGTGTGTATACAGGAGAGAGATAGATCAGTGTGTGTATACAGGAGAGAGATAGATCAGTGTGTATATACAGGAGAGAGATAGATTAGTGTGTGTATATACAGGAGAGAGATAGATCAGTGTATATACAGGAGGGATATAGATAAGTATGTGTTTACAGGAGAGAGATAGATCAGTGTGTTTACAGGAGAGAGATAGATCAGTGTGTTTACAGGAGAGAGATAGATCAGTATGTGTATATAAGAGAGAGATAGGTCAGTGTATGTATACAGGAGAGATATATATCAGTGTGTATACAGGAGAGAGATAGATCAGTGTTTATATACAGGAGAGAGATAGATCAGTATGTGTATATAAGAGAGAGATATTTCAGTGTGTATACAGGAGAGAGATATATCAGTGTATATATACAGGAGAGAGATAGATCAGTGTGTGTGTATACAGGAGAGAGATAGATCAGTATGTATCAAGGTGAGAGATAGATCAGTATGTGTATACAGGAGAGAGATAGATCAGTGTGTATATACAGGAGAGAGATAGATCACTTTGTATATACAGGAGAGAGATAGATCACTGTGTGTATACAAGAGAGAGATAGATCAGTATGTGTATACAGGAGAGAGATAGATCAGTGTGTATACAGGAGAGAGATAGATCAGTGTATATACAGGAGAGAGATAGATCAGTGTGTGTATACAGGAGAGAGATAGATCAGTGTATATACAGGTGAGAGATAGATCAGTGTGTGTATATACAGCAAAGAGATAGATCAGTGTATATACAGGAGGGATATAGATAAGTATGTGTTTACAGGAGAGAGATAGATCAGTGTGTATACAAGAGATAGATAGATCAGTGTGTGTTTACAGGAGAGAGATAGATCAGTGTTTGTTTACAGGAGAGATATAGATCAGTGTGTGTTTACAGGAGAGAGATAGATCAGTGTGTTTACAGGAGAGAGATAGATCAGTGTGTTTACAGGAGAGAGAGAGATACGTGTGTATATACAAGAGAGAGATAGATCAGTATGTGTATATACAGGAGAGAGATAGATTAGTATGTGTTTATACAGGAGAGAGATAGATCAGTATGTGTATATACAGGAGAGAGATAGATCTGTGTATATATACAGGAGAGAGAGAGATCAGTGTGTATATACAGGAGAGAGATAGATCAGTGTGTATTCAGGAGATAGATCAGTGTGTTTACAGGAGAGAGAGAGATAAGTATGTGTTTACAGGAGAGAGATAGATCAGTGTGTATACAAGAGAGAGATAGATAAGTATGTATACAGGAGAGAGATTGATAAGTATGTGTTTACAAGTGAGATATAGATCAGTGTGTATACAGGAGAGAGATAGATCAGTGTGTATATACAGGAGAGAGATAGATCAGTGTATATACAGGAGAGAGATAGATCAGTGTGTGTATACAGGAGAGAGATAGATCAGTGTATATATACAGGAGAGAGATAGATCAGTGTGTGTTTACAGGAGAGAGATAGATCAGTGTGTATACAGGTGAGAGATAGATCAGTATGTGTATACAGGAGAGAGATAGATCAGCGTATATATACAGGAGAGAGATAGATCAGTGTGTGTTTACAGGAGAGAGAGATAGATCAGTGTGTATACAGGTGAGAGATAGATCAGTATGTGTATACAGGAGAGACATAGATCAGTGTGTATATACAGGAGAGAGAGAGATCAGTGTGTATATACAGTAGAGAGATAGATCTGTGTGTATATACAGGAGAGACATAGATCAGTATGTGTATACAGAAGAGAGATAGATCAGTGTGTATATACAGGAGAGAGATAGATCAGTATGTGTATATACAGGAGAGAGATAGATCAGTGTGTATATACAGGAGAGAGATAGATCAGTGTGTATACACGAGAGAGATAGATCAGTGTGTATACAGGAGATAGATAGATCAGTGTGTGTATATAAGAGAGAGATAGGTCAGTGTATGTATACAGGAGAGAGATAGATCAGTGTGTATATAAGAGAGAGATATATCAGTGTGTATATAAGAGAGATAGATCAGTGTGTATATAAGAGAGAGATATATCAGTGTGTATACAAGAGAGAGATAGATCAGTGTGTATATAAGAGATATAGATTAGTGTGTATATAAGAGAGAGATATATCAGTGTGTATACAAGATAGAGATAGATCAGTGTGCATATGCAGGTTAGAGAGATAGTTTAGTGTATATATAGGTAATAGGATGCCAGGTGTGTGTATATTCAGGTGAGAGACAGCTCAGTGTGCATTTACATTTTAGGTGCTTATGTATATATACACACTGAGCCATCCCCCAAATCTAAATCCTGACACTGACCTATCTCTAACAACAGTTAGTGGAAAGTTAGTTAAAAAAAGAGTGTCCTAAATAATGATTTTAGAGAACTAGGTAATAAGCTGAAGGCATGGACCTCCAAGGTAGTATTTTCTGAGATACTACCAGTGCAACGTGCTAGCCCAGGGAGGCAGAAGGAGCTTAGGGAGGTTAATGCGTGGCTAAAGATGTGGTGCACTAAGGAGGGGTTTGGCTTTTTAGAGCACTGGGCTGACTTCTCACTTCGGTACAATCTCTACAGTAGGGAGGGATTGCACCTTAATGATGAGGAAGCTTTTGTGCTAGGGGATAGTATGGTAGAAAGGCTGGAGGAGTTTTTAAACTAGTAGGTGGGGGGGGACTAGATATAAGTAATGGGGTAGAAAGTGTAGAGGGTATAAGGGATGAATTAACAACTCATAGGGGAGGAGATGGGGGGAGGGGTAGTATAGTCAATAGGGAGGTATTACTAAGTAACTTAAGTACAGTGGCAGGCACTTCAGAACTACAGACTCATAACATAAGGTGTATGCTTGCGAATGCCAGAAGCTTTCCAGGAAAAATTGGAGAGTTAGAATTATTAGCAATGAATGAAAAATGTGATTTAATAGGCATTACCGAAACATGGTGAGATTAATCTCATGACTGTACTGTTAATCTGGATGGTTATAACCTATTTAGGAAAGATAGGGGCAATGGTAAAAGAGGAGGAAGGGTTTGTCTGTATGTTAAGCCTGAATTTAAGCCTATAGTCAGAGAAGATATTTACGGTGGACCTAGTGATAAAGTTGAATGTTTGTGGGTAGAGTTAAATAGCAGAGCAGCAAATTCAAAAGAATATTAGTAGGAGTATGCTATAAACCCCCAAATATAGCTGAAAGTGAGGAAATACAATTATTGTTACAAATTGGAAATGCAGCTAAGCACAGGCAAGTTCTAATAATGGGAGATTTTAATTACCCTGAAATAAACTGGATAAATGAGACCAGCAGTTTAGCTAAGGGGAGCAGGTTCTTGAGTACACTCAGGCATCATTATCTTGCCCAGGTTATACAAGAACCTACAAGAAATGAAGCCATCTTGGATTTAGTAATCACAAATAATATCAATATGGTATCAAATGAATAAAATTAAAAGGAGTAAATCACATCCAAAGTGGCTTAACAATGATTTAAAGATCAAGATACGGAGTAAAAAACAGTAATTTAAGTTATACAAGCAAGAGGTGACAGACTGCTTTACGGGAGTACAAGGAAAGCAAGGCTTGCAAAAGAGCTATTAGACTGGCTAAAATAGAAAATGAAAAATTAATTGCAAAAGAGAGTAAATCTAACTCTAAAATATTTTTTAGGAAAATGAATGGGAAGAAGGCGAGGAAGGAAGCTATAGGAACATTACAATGGGACACAGGCCATCTGAAAAGTAGTGACCAGGAAAAGGCAGATGAGCTAAATAGGTTCTCTTCTTCGTTATACACAAGGGAGGTACCAGTGGTTGGGTCACTGCAACATAATGGGGCTACACTACCATCACCAAATAGCTGATTAACACAGGAAGAAATCCAAAAGAGGTTGAATAAAATAAATGTTACTAAAGCCCCGGGTCCTGATGGAATACATCCACAGGTACTGAGGGAACTGGGTTCTGTAATAGCAAAACCATTATATTTAATTTTTCAAGATTCACTCAACACAGGGTCTCTACCAGATGACTGGAGAAAAGCAGATGTGATACCTATATTTAAAAAGGGAGCAAGAGCAAATCCAGGGAATTATAGACCAGTGAGCCTCACTTCTGTAGTGGGGAAGCTTTTAGAAGGGTTAATAAGGGATAATATACAAGAATATGTCTATTTGAACAGGATTATAAGTAGGAGTCAACATGGATTTATGAGGGATAGGTCATGTCAAACAACTCTAATTAGTTTCTATGAGGAGATTAGTAGGAACCTGGATCAAGGCAACTCAGTGGATGTAGTCTATTTGGATTTTGCAAAGGCTTTTGATACAGTGCCACATGGGAGACTATTGTGCAAACTAAGGGATACAGGAATTGCAGTAAATATCTGCTCATGGATTGAGAGCTGGCTAAAAGACAGGAAGCAAAGGGCTGTTGTAAATGGAACATACTCCGATAGAGCTGATGGCACGAAGTTGTGCAAGGTAATTAAATGTAAATAATATAATGATATGCTTTCCCTTCAAAGGGATTTACATAAAATTGAGGAATGAGCATCTAAATGGCAGATAATCTTTAATATGAATAAATGTAAAGTTATGCATCTGGGAAGGAAAAATAGCCATGCAATTTATAATCTTAATGGAGCAAATCTAGGGGTATCAGATATTGAAAGGGATTTGGGAGTGCTTGTGAACAACCACCTAGTTAACAGTGTTTAAAGCCAAGCAGCAGCTGCAAAGGCAAATACAATATTAGCATGTATTAGGAAGGGTATATAAGCAATGGAAGCAAATATAATTGTGCCACTTTACAAATCTCTAGTACGCCCTCATTTGGAATATGGAGTACAATTTTGGGCACCACTACATAAAAAGGACATTTTAGAGCTGAAAAAGGTAGAGGAGGGCAACAACACTAATAAGGGGAATAGAAGGGCTAATTTATGAAGAAAGACTAACCAAATTATGCTTATTTTCTCTAGAAAAAAGGTGTCTAAGAGGAGATGTGATTACCCTCTATAATTACATCCAGGGTCAGTATAAAGATTTGTCAAGGAAGCTTTTTGTGCCAAGAGGTTTTCAACTGACAAGAGGACACACTTTGAGGCTAGAGGTCAAAAGATTCCACCTTGAAGAAAGAAAAGGTTTCTTCACAGTAAGGGTGGTTATTCTGTGGAATTCTCTACCAGAGCAGGTGGTGACAGCGGATTCGATAGATATTTTTAAAAGGGGACCGGATTTATTTCTAATTAAGAAGGGAATTCAGGGTTATCCTGGATAATTAGAGAGAGTGTATTGATCCAGGGAGAAATCCAATCGCCAGTATCTGGGGTCAGGAAGGATTTTTTTTTCTCCTTTCAGACGATTGGCTAAGTTTCACTTGTTTTTTTTTTCTGTTTGCCTTCCTCTGTATTATTTACTAATCAAAAAAAATAAATAAATAAATAGTTGATTAATAATTAATTAACAATTAAAAACAAATTAATAACTAATCCTCATATTGCAGATCAGAGGAGATCTTAAAAGGTTGAACTTGATGGACCGAAAGTCTTTTTTCAACCTTAATTACTATGTAACTATGTAACAGTAAGAGCTAGGTCAGTGTGTAAACACAACCAAGCTTACACCCTTATTAAATTGTGATTCTATACATTTAAAAGGGCTTTATTTAAGCACACAGCATAATTTTTTTACAGAAGTTTTTAGTTAGTGAACTTCTATCCAAAAGCAAGGTCTTCACTAACAAAAAACTTCTGTAAAAAAAATATGCTGTGTGCTTAAATAAAGCCCTTTTAAATTTACCGAATCGCAATTTAATAAGGCTGTTAGTGTATAGATAACGGTTAGAGATATCTCAGAGATTATATACAAGTGAGAGATAGCTCACTGTATATATACAGGTTATAGATAGCTCGGTGTGTATATACAGGTGAGATATATCTCAGAGTGTGTATACAAGTAAGAGGTTGGTGAGGGATAGCTTAGTGTATAGATACAGGTTACAGATAGCTCTGTGTGTATATACACAGCTATACATCTTGGTGTTACATAGTTCATCACATACTTACACTTTTCCTGTGTTACTTACATGTTTTGGTGGTTGCTATCTCACATATGTACTCTGCATCCATCATTGTGTCTTCGGTAGCATACAGTGAGCTCTCAGTCATAAGGTCTGGGTAGACCTGTGTCTTCCTGTGCTGGTCCTCCTCAGGTATAAGCTGCCCATTTTTCTTCCATGTCAATTCTGGCATAAAACCATTAATTTTGCAAACAATTCCCACACTGCCTTTTTGAAAAGATCTCTTGGTTTCTTAATAGAGAATACAGATAAAAATATATATATATTGAGTGATTATGTGGTGTAATAGGAGTCATTATACAGTGGAGTTAAAAGACACTTAAGTCATAATAACTGCTCTGCTCAGTATAAAGATCATTTGAAAAATAACTCGTCACTCTTACCCCAAAAACCTATTTTAACAATTCGCCAAGTGCACTCTAGGACCACCCATGTCTATCTGGATTGATTATGGCTGTCTGCGAGGTAGTGGCAAATGCAGAGACAGCATCCCCAGTGAGCTCAACACTAAGCCCAACCTCCTTTCTTTCCATTAAATGCTCTACTTACAAAGCAACAGTTCCCACCTTATTTGCCCCATCTCTAGTATTGCCCACAAATCCTCCCTTTGTATAAAAAACTACTTCTCTCCCTGTCTGTCACTTAGTATGGCAGAGAAAGGGTTAAATAATAATTTTAAAATAATTGATGGGTTTATGTCTGCTCCACCTATGACTTACTACCCTATTAACTTGGTAATAGCCCTCTTCAAAACCTTTTATTAACTATGTGCCAGGGAATCTACAGGATTACCCCTCTATACCCATTATTCATTTAGGATGTCCTGTATCCTCTGGAATTTCCCCTCAATATCCGGGGGGCATTGGGCTACCCCTTTCGCTGTGGGGTGTTCATTAACCCTGTGTGGTCCATAACCATATGGGTACCTATAGTCACCCATGTCATTTTACTGTAACCTGTCACTATGAAGCTTTCTATGGACCAATTAGTAATCTAACGCATAACCATGGTATCCGTTTGGACCCACATGGCACCCAATATTAACTCCATTATCAGGGGGTTATATTTACCATGGGGTTCCTATAAACCCTATTCCACAAGGAGCCATACAGACCACAATGGTATACTATGCTATAATCATGGTGGTCTCTGTCGGTTAATGGACACCTCATACCACAGCACAAGGGGTGGGGGACAAGGGTCCTGGATATTAAGAGGGAATCCTAGGGTGTTCCGGGCTCATAGGGGGTAGTGGGAATCGAGACCCCAATAATCCATTGATTAACCATGTCACTCATAGGGGTCAATATAGACCCCCATAATCCCTTCAATAACCCTGGCACTCATGGGGGTGAATACAGACCTCCATAAATCCTTAATTAACCCTTTCACTCATAGGGGTCAATACAGACCCCCACAAGCTCTTCATTAACCCTGTCACTTATGGGGGTCAATAAAGACCCCCATAATGCCTTAATTAACCCTGGAACTCAGGGGGGTCAATATAGACCCACATAATCCCTTCATTAACCCTGTCACTCATGGAGGTTAATACAGACCCCCATAATCCATTGATTAACCCTGTCACTCATAGGGGTCAATACAGACCCCCATAAACCCTTAATTAACCATGTCACCTATGGGGGTCAATAAAGACCCCCATAATCCCTTAATTAACCCTGGAACTCATAGGGGTCAATATAGACCCACATAATCCCTTTATTAACCCTGTCACTCATGGAGGTAAATACAGACCCCCATAAGCCCTTCATTAATCCTGTCACTCATGGGGATCAATACAGACCCCCATAAGCCATTGATTAACCCTGTAACTCATAGGGGTCAATACAGACCCCCATAAGCCCTTCATTAACCCTGTCACTCATAGGCCTCTATTTAACCCCATCAGACCCATAAGGGTTTATAAAGACCCTTATGGGGCAGTTAGAACCCTAACATTAACCACATAAGTGCCATGATGTTCCTCAACGACCCTCATGACACTAAGTACAAACACTACACTGCACTATACCTCCCCAATAAACCATTAAATGTAAACTAACCCCCCTCTATACTAACCTATTAACACCTACACTACCTACCTACCCGCTAATAAACCCACCCCACTAATTACAGAAAATAGAAAACCTAATTGACAAAAAATAAAAAATCAGCATTACAGAAAAAAAAAACTACATTACAACCCCCCCACTACAGAAAATAAAAAACAAAATACACACTTGAAACAGAAATACATACAAAATATATTTATTACAATACAATCCAATACAAAAAAAATACAATACCCCCTATCTAAAATGCATACGTACCCCATTATCTAAAATAAATTAAATCCTATTGAAAATACATACATACCCACCTATCTAAAATACATTTAATCCTATCTAAAATACACACATACCCCTCTATCTAAAATACATTAAATCCTATCTAAAATACACATATAACCCCTATCTAAAATACATTAAATCCTATCTACATACACACATCCCCCCTATCTAACATACAATAAATCCTATCTAAAATACACAAACCCGAAATCTAATCTAAAATAAAATAATTGAGATCACTTACCTTTGCAGATGTCCCTTCAGATTGCCGACCTAGGGGAAAAAAAATAAAAATTAGTACAACACATTACATAGAATAAATAAACATTCAAAATATTATAAATATTGAACTCACCTTTCAAGCATGTCCCCGTCCTTCTTATTTTCTTCTCCGGCGTGGCCCCTGTTAAAAATAAACATTAGATTAGTACTAAATACATACACACAAAATAAAATAAAACCAACATAATATACAATTAACTTAGCTTGGTGCGATGTCTCCGTGCTCCTCCTCTTCTGCATCAGCTGGGCCCTGGAAGAATAAGCGCTCTAATAAAAAAAACTAACAGAGCTCCGCACTCCCTGAGCTCCCCGACGCTAATGAGGCCCCTAGAGCATTTTCCAGAAGAAAATTGGCAATGGCGCCTTCTGATTGACTGAAAAAGCTGTCAATCAAATTTCAGCCAATCAGAAGGTGCCAATGTGTGGGCCAATCAGAATGAAATACACCCCCATATCCCATTCTGATTGGCTAATGCATCTGTCAATCTTTTTTAAACTATCTTTATTGCCTTCAGCCAATCACAATGGGATACACCCCCATGGGGTGAGTGGCTGAAGGTATCTGCACCTTCTAATTGGCTATAATATGATTAACAGTGACAACAGCCAATCATAAGGGGCAGATGCATTCAGCCAATCATCCCATGGGGGTGTATCCCATTGTGATTGGCTGTAGGGAATAGTGCCTTCTGATTGTCTGTTGTCACTGCAGCCAATCAGAATGTGCAGGTGCCTCTAGTCAATCACCCCTTGGAGGTATATCCCATTGTGATTGGCTGAAGACAATAAAGACGACTGATGGGTTTAAAAAAAGTTGAAAGGTGCATTAGCCAATCAGAATGGTATATGGGGGTGTATCCCACTCTGAGTGGCTCACACCTCGGCACCTTCTGATTGGCTGGAATTTGATTGACAGCGTTTTCAGTCAATCAGAATGCACCATTGCAATTTTTTTTCCGGAAAAGGCTCTAGGGGCCTCATTAGCATTGGGAAGCTCTGAGAGTGCGGAGCTCTGTTTATTTTTTTTATTTTTTTTTACAGTGCGGATTCTTCTAGGGCCTAGCTGGTGCAGAAGAGGAGGAGCACGGAGACATCGCACCAAGGGAAGTTCAATGTATATTATGTTGAATTTATTTTATTTTGTGTGTGTATGTATATGTTGTAGTAATCTAATGTTTATTTTTATCAGGGGCCACGCCGTAGAAGAAAATAAGGACGGGGACATGCTGGAAAGGTGAGTTGAATATTTAGAATATTTAGAATGTTTATTTATTCTATGTACTGTGTCATACTATTTTTTTTCCCTAGGGTGGCGATCTGAAGGGACATCTGCAAAGGTACGTGGTCTTAATTATTCTATTTTAGGTTAGATTTAGGGTTTGTGTATGTAAATAGGATTTATTGTATGTTAGATAGAGGGGTATGTATGTATTTTAGATAGGGGGTATTGTATTTTATTAGACTTGTATTGTATTGTAATGTAAAAATGTATGTATTTTCCTTTTCAGGTGTGTAATTTATTTTCGGTGACTTAGGCTTTTTATTTTCTGTGACTTAGGTTTTATTATTTTTTGTGAGTTAGGTTTTATTATTTTCTGCAATTAGTGGGGTGGGGGGTTCATTAGCGGGTAGGTAGGTAGTGTAGGTAGGTAGTGTAGGTGTTAATAGGTTAGTGTAGAGGGGTTTAGTGTAGATTTAATGGATATTGCAGGGGTATAGTGCAGTGTAGTGTTTGTACTTAGTGTCATGAGGGTCGTGGAGTACCCTCAGAGCACTTATGGGGTTAATGTTAGGCTTCTAACTGTCCCATGAGGGTCTTTATATTCTCCTATGGGACTAATGGGGTTAAATAGAGGCTTATGAATAGACTATATAGACACCCATAAGAGACCGGGTTAAAATAGTGTAGTGCTTTGTTTCATGAGGGTCCTGGATGACCCTCATGGCACTTATAGTGTTATTACATGGGTTCATTAGTGTGCTATAGGGGTCCATATAGTTGAGGCACCCAGTACACTCACATTGTGTGACAAACAGCATTTCAACACTTCTGTATTGCCCCATAATTTTTGACGGTCAAGTCGCTAGTTACTTCATATTGACTGATGGAGCAGATAAATATTTGAATCTGTTTTTTTTCAGCTTTAAGAACATCATATGAAAAAAGAAATCACACGGTGGTACTTCATTAAATTATCTTTGTAGTTGATACAAAGAAAAGGAATGCTTTTAATGTACCTTTAATCCTGGAGTATATGGGAAACCAGTGAAGAAATAGGCAGAGTAAAGTTACAAATGAGAAATAAATGGTCAGATGGATTGGGAGTAAAGAAGTGCAATTGAGTAGATAGATAGGGAGGTGGTGGGTAGTGTAGGCATGTCAAGTAGCCTATAATATTCCAGAATTATTATCATACATTTAAAAGAGATATAGAAAAAAAAAGCCTAAAGAGGAATGAACTGGAGTATAGTTATTTTATTCTGTAACACGCTCTTCTAGAACATCTAGGGCCCTATTAAATTCTCCCTCGTAGTTCTCTCGGTGCTCGCAAAAGGCAGTTTTCCTGCTGTTTGCGAGAACCGAATCTCTCGCAGCCTGCTTTGCGATATGACTGCGAGAAAATGGCCGAGAATAGGCTCCGAGAGAGCTACGTAGCCTTAAATCTATGCACGAGTCTCGCATATCGTAAGAATCCCTACGTGGACAAAAAGTCCACGCAAGGGATCCGAAAGCCTCCACGTGCTGCCTCGGTGAGGCTCCCCCCTGCACCCTATACACATCCCCATGCTGCAGGGGTCTCTATCAGGACCCCTGCAGCACCCCCACATTAACCTCTTGTAGCGGGGGTCCCCGATCTGCATAGATCAGGCCCCCCGCTGCATTTAAAACTTTTAAATTCCCCGCCGCGGCTCCTTAAAGGGGCCGCGGCACATTATTACCCAATCCCAGCCGCGGCACCTAAAATTAACCCCCCTCTATGCTGGGGGTCCCCATCGGGACCCCCGAAGTGTCCCCACATAAACCCCCTGCAGCGGGGGGCCCCGATCGGCACCGATCGTGACCCTGCTGCAATTCAATTTTAAATTTCCCGCCTCGCGGGTCCTCAAAGGACCGTAAAGGTCCTGAAAGGACTCGCACTAAAAATATTAACCCCAGGCAACTATAATTACCCCATTAACTCATGATGTTCAATACAGACCACTATAAGGCCTAAATTAACCCATTAACTCATGATGGTCAATACAGACCACCATAAGGCCTAAATTAACCCATTAACTCATGATGGTCAATACAGACCACCATAAGGCCTAAATTAACCCATTAACTCATGATGGTCAATACAGACCACCATAAGGCCTAAATTAACCCATTAACTCATGATGGTCAATACAGACCACCATAAGGCCTAAATTAACCCATTAACTCATGATGGTCAATACAGACCATCATAAGGCCTAAATTAACCCATTAACTCATGATGGTCAATACAGACCACCATAAGGCCTAAATTAACCCATTAACTCATGGTGGGCAATACAGACCACCATAAGGCCTAAATTAACCCATTAACTCATGATGGTCAATACAGACCACCATAAGGCTCTATTTAACCCCATCAGTCCCATAAGGGTATATTATTACCATTATGGGCCTGTTACAACCCAACATTAACCACATAAGTGCCATGATGGTCCTCAAGGACCATCATGACACTAACTACAAACACTACACTATAACCCCCAATAAACCATTTAATCTAAACTAACCCCCCACTACACTAATCTATTAACACTTACACTACCTACCTACACTACCTACCCCCTAATAAACCTCCCCAACACTCTAATTACAAAAAAAAAAAAACCTACAGTACAGAAAACAAAAAACCTACAGTACAAAAAACAAAAAACCTACAGTACAGAAAACAAAAAAATACATTACAACCCCACCCCCCACTACAGAAAATAAAAAAATTACACACCTGAAAAGGAAAGACAGGTAAACACAATACAATACATACATATAATACATTACATACATTACATACAATACATGACATTACATAAATTACATATAATATATTACATATAATATATTACATATAATATATTAAATATAATATATTAAATATAATACATTACATACATTACATACAATACATGACATTACATACATTACATATAATATATTACATATAATATATTACATATAATATATTAAATATAATATATTACATATAATATATTACATATAGTCCAAATCAAATACCCCCTATCTATCTAACATACAATCTATTTAATTTAAAATAAATCCTAACTATATCAAATACATCCCCCTATCCATCTAATATACAAAAAATCCTAACTACATACACAGACCCTTATTCTAAAATAAAATAAAATAATTACAGTCCTAACTACATACACAGACCCTTATTCTAAAATAAAATAAAATAATTACAGTCCTAACTACACAGACCCTAATTCTAAGCTAAAATCAATAAATTAAGACCACTTACCTTTAAGATGTTGCTTCAGATCACTAACCTATGGGTCAAACAAAACAAAAACATTAGTACAAAACATTAACATCCAATAAATAAACATTCTATACATTCTAAATATTCAACTTACCTTTACAGCATGTCCCGTCACTGTTTAGCTCTTCCGGCGCGGCCCTGTTAAAAAAAAAATACAATACATGAATACATTAATACAATATATAAACAATAAATAAAATACACAAATAAACATCTAAATATACATTTAACTTACCTCCCCGCGATGTCCCCGGCCTTCTCTCCTTCAGCCCCGGCTGGGCCGCGGAACCATCCGCGCTCTAAAAAAAAAAAAAAAAAAAACTAACGGAGGTCTGCACTGGCAGACCTTCCCGACGCTAATGAACCTCCCGGAGTCGTTTCCGGGAGGAAATTGGCATTGGCGGCTTGTGATTGGCTGAAAAAGCTGTCTATCAATTTCAGCCAATCAAAAGTCGTCAATGTGTGAGCCAATCAGGATGGTATACACCCCAATATCCCACCCTGATTGGCTAAAACACTTGTCTATCTTTCTGGGAACCAATCACAACGCTCAGATGCCTTCAGCCAATCACTATGGAATACACCCCCACGGAGTGATTGGTAGAAGACATCTGCGCATCCTGATTGGCTCCTACATTGACGACTTTTGATTGGCTGACAGCTTTTTCAGCCAATCACAAGCCGCCAATGCCAATTTCCTCCCGGAAACGACTCCGGGAGGTTCATTAGCGTCGGGGAGGTCTGCCAGTGCAGACCTCCGTTTTTTTTAGTTTTTTTTTAGAGCGCGGATGGTTCCGAGGCCCAGCCGGGGCTGAAGGAGAGAAGGCCGGGGACATCGCGGGGAGGTAAGTTAAATGTATATTTAGATGTTTATTTGTGTATTTTATTTATTGTTTATATATTGTATTAATGTATTCATGTATTGTGTTTTTTTTTTAACAGGGCCGCGCCGGAAGAGCTAAACAGTGACGGGACATGCTGTAAAGGTAAGTTGAATATTTAGAATGTATAGAATGTTTATTTATTGGATGTTAATGTTTTGTACTAATGTTTTTGTTTTGTTTGACCCATAGGTTAGTGATCTGAAACAACATCTTAAAGGTAAGTGATCTTAATTTATTGATTTTAGCTTAGAATTAGGGTCTGTGTAGTTAGGACTGTAATTATTTTATTTTAGTTTAGAATAAGGGTCTGTGTATGTAGTTAGGACTGTAATTATTTTATTTTATTTTAGAATAAGGGTCTGTGTATGTAGTTAGGATTTTTTGTATATTAGATAGATAGGGGGATGTATTTGATATAGTTAGGATTTATTTTAAATTAAATAGATTGTATGTTAGATAGATAGGGGGTATTTGATTTGGACTATATGTAATATATTATATGTAATATATTATATTTAATATATTATATGTAATATATTATATGTAATATATTATATGTAATGTATGTAATGTCATGTATTGTATGTAATGTATGTAATGTATTATATTTAATATATTATATTTAATATATTATATGTAATATATTATATGTAATATATTATATGTAATTTATGTAATGTCATGTATTGTATGTAATGTATGTAATGTATTATATGTATGTATTGTATTGTGTTTATCTGTCTTTCCTTTTCAGGTGTGTAATTTTTTTATTTTCTGTAGTGGGGGGTGGGGTTGTAATGTATTTTTTTGTTTTCTGTAGTGGGGGGTGGGGTTGTAATTTGTTTTTTTTTCTGTACTGTAGGTTTTTTTGTTTTTTGTACTGTAGGTTTTTTGTTTTCTGTACTGTAGGTTTTTTGTTTTTTGTAATTAGAGTGTTGGGGAGGTTTATTAGGGGGTAGGTAGTGTAGGTAGGTAGTGTAAGTGTTAATAGATTAGTGTAGAGGGGGGTTAGTTTAGATTAAATGGTTTATTGGGGGTTATAGTGTAGTGTTTGTAGTTAGTGTCATGATGGTCCTTGAGGACCATCATGGCACTTATGTGGTTAATGTTGGGTTGTAACAGGCCCATAATGGTAATAATATACCCTTATGGGACTGATGGGGTTAAATAGAGCCTTATGGTGGTCTGTATTGACCATCATGAGTTAATGGGTTAATTTAGGCCTTATGGTGGTCTGTATTGACCATCATGAGTTAATGGTTTAATTTAGGCCTTATGGTGCTCTGTATTGACTATCATGAGTTAATGGGTTAATTTAGGCCTTATGGTGGTCTGTATTGCCCACCATGAGTTAATGGGTTAATTTAGGCCTTATGGTGGTCTGTATTGACCATCATGAGTTAATGGGGTAATTATAGTTGCCTGGGGTTAATATTTTTAGTGCGAGTCCTTTCAGGACCTTTACGGTCCTTTGAGGACCAGCGAGGCGGGAAATTTAAAATTGAATTGCAGCAGGGTCACGATCGGTGCCGATCGGGGCCCCCTCTGCAGGGGGTTTATGTGGGGACACTTCGGGGGTCCCGATGGGGACCCCCAGCATAGAGGGGGGTTAATTTTAAGTGCCGCGGCCGGGATTGGGTAATAGTGTGCCGCGGCCCCTTTAAGGAGCCGCGGCGGGGAATTTAAAAGTTTTAAATGCAGCGGGGGGCCTGATCTGTGCTGCAGCAAGGTGTTCATGTGAGGACCCCCGCATTGAGGGGGGGTTAATTTTAGGTGCCGGGGGGGGTATTCGGAGTACCCCCACGGCAGGGCTTATGTGGGGGACTGCCGCGGAGGTCCCTTTTAGGACCCCCGCAGCAATTGATGAGGAGTGGGAGCCTGCGATATCATCTCGCAGGCTGTCAATCCTCATGTACATTTACGCAGTGTAGATACGTACGGCCCTGCTGCGTAGCTCATACGTTGCTCGCAGCAGGGCTAATGTAATAGCATTGGAACTTAGAGAAACTTTGCAGTACGTAGGGCTTAAATAGAAGCCTCTTATTTACGAGGCTGGAATTTAATAGGGCCCCTAGCTTGTCCATTGTGTCGTATTGAAGATTGAGCACCCACAAGAGCAGGAGGTGGAGAGATGGCTAGAAACCTATTTCTAATCTATGACTTCAGCAAGGAGACATATGATACATTTGCTGTGTAAAGACTGGGTGGTAGGCAAAAGAAAGGTGAACATGTAATTACAGAGTAATTAATCAATAATCTAACTCATCTTCTCTGTATATCATTAGTCTGTTGGTATTGGTCTAAAAAGTGACCCAACTTGATTCCAAGCCTTCTACAGAAAGTCTTTTAAAAACATTCAATTCAATTAAGGATAAAGTCAATAAGAATTTAAGAAGGTGCCCATGGTAATTTAAGTTTTCCTTCCTGAATAAGCTCTCTAGTTCAGGGGCAGAGGGTAACTTTTGAAGTGGTACTGTTTTCTCAGTTGTCCGACTACAACCAAAATAGTGATTAGCCCTCTGGGAAGATCGACCACAGAATCTATGGGAATGTGTGTCAAAGATTTTCAGGACTAGGTAGTGTTTGTAATAGACCAGAAGGAGCATGACAAAGTTTTAGTTTGAGTACAGTAGCACAAAAATAGAGGTATTTAGTCCCATTGGTCACATTAGATCATCAGAAGATCCTGGAAAGAAATGCTAAAGTCTTCTTTTCCCCTTGCTGACAAGAAATTCAGGAGTTTCTGCCTCTGCAGAAATAAACCTAGTGAAGGCACATAATGTTGGGGGAGTGGCCCTTCAGTCAGATAATCTTCAATTGTATGAATGTAATTTTTATTTCTCTATTTGGGTCTAAAATTAAAAGGTATGGCAGGTAGAATTGCATTTTTCACTGTCCACTAGAACATCCGGACATTACTGAGACAAGGCATTACTGAGACAAGGCATTGGCCTACATATTCTTCAAGACAGGTCAATAGGAAATATTGAGGGTTGAGGCAATACGTATTTTCTATGAAGAAACTTTTTTCTTTTTTACGCACCATCCGGCACTTATAGTTAGGAATTCCCTGTCTGCTATATCATGTCTCCTCAGCAAAATATAACTTCCTTGAACAAAATATAGAAGTTTGCCATGGGCCCTTGAATTTTTCAATCTGCGAAAACACAAACCCATCTCTAGCTTCTGAGTCATGCACTGTGCTTTTTTGTGAGTGAACACATACAGAAGAAGGAAAACAGAGATTATGCCCCTTTTATTAGTTAGCTCTATGTCTGGTGTGATGATTTTGGAGAAATTCCTAATGAAATATTAACAATAGCTTGCAAATTATTCACTTAATGCTCTTCAGAGGCATGGGGGCAGATACAAAAAAGTTGAGATCTTCTTGGCATCCCTCTTCTTCTATACTGCTCAGATATGTGTAGGAAGTCCATTTGTATAGGATACTCTTGAGTCATGCTTTGAGGGATACGTGCTAGCTGGAGCAGAGAGAAATGTTTGGAATTGTGGTGCTAATTATGATCTTGGTGGCATTTCATGGCTAATTTGTTCTCTGCCTGTCTTTCATCCAATCACACGTTTCTTCTGGGGTCAAGTGGAGACACAATTTGATTATCTATTCTAAAACTTCAGAGGTATCACAAAATATAAGCTCAGCCTTAATGTCAAAAAGCACCTTTGAAAGAACAGCCCCAGAGCCTCTAATAGCAAGATATGAAACTATTTGTGTAGGGAGCGATGATGCTTGCATATACATATAATAGATTTCACATTGGAGCCTTCTTTCCTCGTAGCAGGCCATAGAATCATCCTAAAAATTATACTTGTTTTTTTATGGAAGTGAAGGCCATGGAAGGACTTGTGTAATCATTAACCTCATAAAATGCACCTACCCTACTAAGGAATGATGAGTAGAGTAGGTTCAAAGCTCCAACAGAGACTTTGTTCTTATTTGTTTATTCTATTTGCCATATTGGGAGGAAACAACATCTAGTCCAAGGTAGTATTCATACTGTCATATTCCCTTCAAATAAATAAATATATTGTGCTGGTGGTTGCCAAACAGAAAATGAACACAGAATAGACCTATACATTATAGTATAGCCTGTGACCTGTGGTACATATCTGGTTGGCAGTAGAATGGCCTGTATCCAATCTATGTTTTGGGTTTTCAAGCTGACAAGTGTATGCAATGAACAGGCAGATGTCTGGGGCTGGAGTTGAAGAGAGACGTAGGGGTCATTATACAAGTTCAAATTCAAAAGATTAAACCTAGAACCTGAAAATGTATTCACAGCACACTCATGTAACATATACTGTATATTTGCTCAGGTATACATTTATAGTTGTGCTGTTCCCTCCACAATTGAGATTGTCTCCCTTTCTTGTAATTAGTGGCTCATCTGGCATTGTTGGGGCTTTAGACTGTAAAGGATAGGTTCCTGAAGGGGTTCTTCAGGCAAATCGTACAATTCTCAAGGAAATCGAAAGAGGATACAATCTATGACAGTAATTTCTCCATCTGTTTCAGTTGCTTGGTAGAAGATTAAACTAGCATCTGAGGGGGTTGCAACTGCTGCAGAGTAGGATATATAACTCAGCTTTGCTAGCTGTAGCTGGGTATCCATATTTCAGTCAGTCCTTGAATGATACAGGGTACCATCCACAAATGAAGAGTGGCTGCCTACCTTAGAGAGGTCAAGCAGGAGAGGAAGCTCCCTGACAAGACACTCTTATCTTAAAAATATTACCTGAAGAAGATAGAAAGTGGTTAGTTTAGGGGTCTCTATGTGAGACACATAGAAGTAAGGTTAGTGGTTCGGCTGACGATGGCATGTTTGGAGATCATCAATGGATTAGATGAAGAGCAGTGATGGAAGCTGCTTTAGAGACTGTGAATGTAGTATTAAGCATGTGTTTAGGTGTGGCAAAACATATTTCTATGGTAAAGGCAAAGATATAGGTAATGCTTGTACAACTTTAAAACAGATCTGTGGCTAGGCATATGAACTTTGGAAAAGATAGACTAGATAGAAGTAATGGGGTAGAAAGTGTAGAGGGGATAAAAGATGAATTAACTACTCATGGGGGAGGAGATGGGGAGGGTTAGTACAGTCAATAGGGAGGTATTACTAAGTAATTCAAGTACAGATGCAGGCACCTCAAAACTACAGACTCCTGACATAAGATGTATGCTTACTAATGCAAGAAGCTTGCCAGGAAAAATGGGAATTATTGGCAATTAATGAAAAAGGGTATTTAATAGGCATTACCGAAACATGGTGGGATGAATCTCATGACTGGACTGTTAATCTGGATGGTTATAACCTATTTAGGAAAGATAGGAGCAATGGTAAAAGGGGAGGAGGGATTTGTCTGTATGTAAAGCCTGAATTTAAGCCTATAGACAGAAGATATTCATGCTGGAACTAGCGGTAATGTTGAATGTTTGTGGGTAGGGTTAAATAGCGGAGCAGCAATTTCCAAAAGATTATTGGTTGGAGTATGCTATAAACCATCAAATATAACTGAAAGTGAGGAAATACAATTTTTGTTACAAACTGGAAATGCAGCTAAGCATGGCCAAGTTCTAAAAATGGGAGATTTTAACTACCCTGAAATAAACTGGATGAATGAGACCAGAAGTACGGGTAAGTTCTTGAGTACACTCAGGAATCATTATCTGGCCCAGGTTATACAAGAGCCTACTAGAAATGAGGCCATCTTGGTTTTAGACATCACAAATAATATCAATATGGTATCAAATGTTGAAATAGGGCAACCTTTGGGAAACAGTGATCACAACACAGTCTCATTTGAGATTGAATTAAAAAAACAAAACTGTAAGGAGCCAACAAAAACTCTTAATTTTAAACGGGCAGATTTTAACAGTCTAAGGGCAGCAATACAAAGTATAGACTGGGACAGAGAACTGGCAGAGAAAAATACTGAACATAAATGGACAACATTTAAATCTGTACTAAATATACATACACATCGGCATATACCATGTGGGAATAAAAGTAAAAGGAGAAAATTACATCCAACTTGGCTTAACAATGATTTAAAGATCAAGTCACAGAGTAAAAAACAGGCATTTAAATTATACAAACAAGAGGGGACAGAGACTGCTTTACGGGAGTACAAGGAAATCAACAAGGCAGCAAAAGGGCTATTAGACTGGCTAAATTAGAAAATAAAAATTAATTGCAAAAGAGAGTAAGACTAACCCTAAAATAGGTTTTAAATATATAAATGGGAAGAGGGCCAGGATGGAAGCTACAGGAACAGTCTAATGTGAAACAGGCCGTCTGAAAATTAGTGACCAGGAAAAGGCAGATGAGCTAGATAGGTTTTTTTCTTCTGTATATACAAGGGAGGTACCAGTGGTTGGGTCACTGCACCATAATAGGGCTACACTACCTTCACCAAATAATTGGTTAACGCAGGAAGAAGTCCAAAAGAGGTCAGAACAAATAAATGTCAATAAAGCCCTGGGTCCTGATGGAATACGTCCAAGGGTACTAAGGAAACTGGGCTCTGTAATAGCCAAACCATTATATTTAATTTTTCAAGATTCAATCAACACAGGGTCTCTACCAAATGACTGGAGAAAAGCAGAGGTGATACCTATATTTAAGAAGGGGGCAAGAGCAAATCCAGGGAATTATAGACCTGTAAGCCTATTTTCTGTACTGGGAAAGCTTTTAGAAGGGTTAATAATGGATAATATACAAGAGTATGTCCTTTCAAACAGCATTATAAGTAGGAGCCAACATGGATTTATGAGGGGTTAGGTTGTGTCATACAAATCTAATTAGTTTATATGAGGAGGTAATTAGAAACCTGGATCAAAGCAACTCAGTGGATGTAGTCTTTTTGGATTTTGCAAAGGCTTTTGATACAGTGCCACATGGGAGACTATTGTGCAAACTAAGGGATACAGAAATTGTATTAAATATATGCACATGGATTGAGAGCTGGCTAAAACAAAGGAAACAACCGGTTGTTGTAAATGGAACATACTCGGATTGGACTAATGTGGTAAGTGGGGTTCCTCAGGGTTCCGGTATTAGGTCCTCTTCTTTTTAAACTATTTATTAACGACTTAGAAGTAGGATTGGAAAGTAGTGTCTCCAATCAGAAAATTATGTACTTACCCTCCAAAGGGATTTGCATAATTTAGAGAAATGGGCAATAAAATGGCAGATGACATTTAATACGAATAAATGTAAGGTTATGCATCTGGGAAGGAAAAATAACCATGCAATCTATAAACTTAATGAAGCAAATCTAGGGGTATCTGATATGCAGGAATTTGGGAGTGATTGTGAACAACCACCTACCTAACCGTTCTCATTGCCAAGCAGCAGCTGCAAAGGCAAATAAACTATTAGCATGTATTAAGAAGGGTATAGAAGCAAGGGAGGCAAATATAATTCTACCACTATACAAATCCCTAGTACGCCCTCATTTGGAAGATGGTGTACAGTTTTGGGTACCAATTCATAAAAAGGACATTTTAGAACTGGAATAATTACAGAGAAGGGATACAAAACTAATAAGGGGAATAAAGGGGCTAAGTTATGAAGAAAGACTAACAAAATTAAACGTATTTTCTTTAGAAAAAAGGCGTCTAAGAGGGGATATGATTACCCTATCTAAAAACATCCAGAGTCAGTATAAAGATTTGTCAAGGGAGCTTTTTGTGCCAAGAGATTTTCAACTGACAAGAGGACATCCTTTGAGGTTAGAACTAAAAAGTTTCCACCGTAAAGAAAGAAAAGTGTTCTTCACAGTAAGGGTGGTCAATCTCTACCAAGGTGACAGTGGATTTGATAGATAACTTTAAAAAGGGATTAAATATATTTTTTATTAAAAAGGGTATTCAGGGTAATCTTGGTTAATTAGTGAGGGAGTATTGATCCAGAAAGGAGTCTGATCACCAGTATCTGGGGTCAGGAAGCAATTCATTTTTTTCCCTTTTGAGACAATTGGAAAATTTCACTTGGGTTTGCTTGTTTGTTTTCCTCTGGATCAATTAACATCTAATCCGCATATTGCAGATCAGAGGAGATCTTAAAAAGCTGAACTTGATGGGCTACAAGTCTTTTTTCAACCTCAATTGCTATGTAACTATGTAACTATGTAACCACTGAGTAATCCATTACCACCATGGGAGATGATTATTAGAGTAAGAAAGATGGATTAGGTGAGCGACTGCTGGTCTCTATGGGAGACATGAACGACTGTATAGGTTGTAATCAATTGGTAAGGTTGGCGGAGCATGCCTATAGTGACCAAGTGGTGGGACTGAATACCATGGATGATATTAGAGGGGTATGGAAAGTAGTAATATGGCAAGGTTGAAAATTAAGAATGGATTGTGGAGAGCTGGGGTCTTATTTACATGTGATGGGAGTATGTAAAGGTCTGCTGTTTTTGGGAACAATGTGTGTCCAATTTATCAATAATCACTGGGACTTTGCTACCCTTTAAGCCCAAATTTGCCTTCTGCATAGGTTTTCAGAACCCCTCTCTGTGGGTGCAAATCTGTTAATCTACCATGCCTTTCTAGCTGCCAAATGGCATCTGGCAAGGTGTTGAAGATCAAATTATCCATTGACATGGACTGAAGTGGAGAGGATTGTATTGAACAACATAGATATAGAACAATCCTCCCTTCCATGGAGTTTGAGGAAAAGAACACCAAACACCACTCCACCATATTTGCATCCACCATATAATCGATATAAATTCTAATTAGGCCTATACATGCAAAAAGGGAGGAGATTATTAGTGGTGGAAAACAAAAATGTAAGGATGGAGTAGAAATAATATATCTAATAGGCAGAGAGAAGGTTTTGGGTCTTTTCTGTCTTTTTGCTCTTTTCTGGGTTTCCTGACTGATTTCTTTGTTCTAATCTCTCTGGCATAAACCTAGGCCCCCTTCATAACTTTTCTAAGATATTTTTCTATATTTGTTTAGATTCAAATTTTATCCTATCTTTACAACTCTTTCTAACAAACCAATAACACAAAAAAGGATTACTTCAGACTATCTTGAGAAGGGATCCTAAAATGACCCTGAAATCCTATACCTGTTAATGAATAAACTTGTTTATCTTTCTTATTTGCAATGGAGTTACATTAGTCCAATATCCACAATCCTTTTGTTACCCTTCTGGGAGTGGTCACAGAACAAAGACTAATTAGCAGCTGCATTCCAGACTGTAGATGTTAATTAATCTATTTCATTCTGTGCCCATATTCCCTAAAACAGATTGATTTTCTTCATTCATTAATGTAACCATTTAACTGTTACAAAAGCAATTATTAAAAACACCTATACAGCAAATCATACTTAGCTTTACTCAACTTATATAATCTTATATCACACAATCTAAAATACTGTCTTACATAATTATTGATTGAATTAACCAATTTGATAAATTAAATGTAGGCAATTTTGATGTAAGACCAATAACCACATAATAGCTTGCCAACACCTAAATACAAAGGTTAATTAGCTTGCAATCTCACATACACTATAACAAACTTTGACAAATATTTCTTCAATATATACTTCTACATTCTAAGTGCCATTTAAATAGTTGTACCATATTTTGCTAAATTGCTGTTTTCATAAAGTAACAGGTTATATTGCTAATTATTAATATCATATATACTGTAACAATTAGCTGATTATTTATACACTCTGCACATCATTTCTGTATTGCACTAACCAAATATAGACAGACTGCTAATAAAACTTTATAAGATTATATACACTGTTTATATACTCCTATACTGAGCTAACTGAATATAGATTGTATTAAAATAAATTGTTAATCCACATTTGATAAGTTTGTATACATTGCTTATTGATTGATGTATTGAGTTAACCAAATATAAAGTGTTAAAACTAATTGTTATCCAGTCATCCAAAAGAGATTATAATATACATCGGGTATATTGTAAATTGTGATCGAATTAAATATGAAAGCTTACAAATGTAAACACTCATAATTGTTTATCCTTGATATTTACTGCTATACCAATAAATTCTATTTCTGCACACAGCATATACTTGTTGATAAATTGATCCTCAAACTCAATTAATCTATACACTGTAATATTTTAAGAAACTATATTAATCTATACAGTGTAATATGTATGTCATATTAAATTGCATGTCAATATATACATATATACTGTATATATATATATATATATATATATATAGAGAGAGAGAGAGAGAGAGAGAGAGAGAGAGAGATCTATATATATATATATATATTTATATATATTAATAATGAGTATTGCAATATAATTTAATACCTTTTGTATTGGATAAACGTCTTTTTTATAATGAAGAGCTTTCGAGAGGCTCAACCTCTCTTTATCAAGTCCGAAGCATTACTAACATGAGATGGAACCCTCAGTATGAATAAAAACAGCAGATGCAGAGAGAGTGGAGACTGCATCTGACATCATCAGGTAAATACATATATGGGGAATAAACACAACATAGCAAAGAAAACATATACATCAATATATACATGAAAAATAGAACTAAACGTTGTAACAAACATGCCTGTAAATTATGTCAACACATTTGTAATGATGATACAGCCACACATAACAACAAGACCTATCACATCAAAGGATCGTATTCATGTACATCATCCAATGTGGTATATATAATACTATGTGAGGTTGAATAAACACTGTTAGTCCATCAATTTCAACCTTTTTAGATCTCATCTGATCATTTTAATATGTGGACTATTTGTTAATAATTGGTAATTGATCCAGAGGAAGGCAAACAGAAAAAAAAACCATTGAAACTTTGCTAATTGTCTCATAAGGAGGAAAAAAGGCGAATACAATTTCTCCCTGGGTCAATATTCCTTCGCTAGTTATCTACAATGTACTTTATGTGACCCAGGCTGTTACATTGGAGAAACAGGCCAAAAAATTCATCTGAGGATGAATTTACACAGGCATTCAATAAGAATGCATAATGAATACAGTTATTGTAGCCCAGTGGGACACAATTTTGGACAGAATGATCACTCCATACAAAACTTAAAAGTTAAAATACTCAGGGAAAATTTAAAAACATCCAAGAGAGAAAAGCATTTGAAATAAAGATGATCACATTCTTCAATGCTAAAAATACAGGACTTAATATGGATTTGTGTTTTTTAACACATTATCAGAATTTCATGTGATTTTTTTCTTATTATACCAAAACAGGCTTGGCACTCTTAGTAAGATGTTTGTCCAACAGAAAATATATCACTGTTGGCTACAGTGCTCTGTTTTTTCATGTATATAGTATGTGTATATATGTTTCCTTTACTATGTTATGTTT
The DNA here is from genome assembly GCA_027410445.1 of Discoglossus pictus. NCBI lineage: Eukaryota > Metazoa > Chordata > Amphibia > Anura > Alytidae > Discoglossus > Discoglossus pictus. The sequence goes on from CM050170.1 coordinate 67,542,287, forward strand.
ATTCCCCGTATATGTATTTACCTGATAATGTCAGATGCTGTCTCCACTCTTTCTGCATTTGCTGTTTTTATGCATACTGCGGGTTCCATCTCATGTTAGTATTGCTTCAGGCTTGATAAAGAGAGGTTGAGCCTCTTGAAAGCACGTCATTATAAATAAGACGTTTGTCCAATGCAAAAGGTATCAAATTATATTGCAATACTCATTATTAATATATATATATATATATATATATATATATATATATATATATATATATAGATTGATAATTACTAAATTACTAGATAACTGGACATTCACGGCCACTTCACTCTTCAACTAAATAGATAGGTAGATAGATAGATAGATAGATAGAGATAGATAGATAGGTATTAGATAGCTCTAAAGATACTTACTCCATTGTGATTGTGTTATATTCATACTTTTGGGTGTCACATGACAAATGTAGTATGTCCCTTCATTCATGTGCAAGGTATTGACTGACATTGAGGACAGGTAGGACATATCTTGGAGGGACATTGTTCTCTCCAGTTCCTCCTCAGGGACCTGCTGTCCATTTCTGTACCAGGTCATGGAAATATTACCAGGGTCCTGACCAGAGAACAAGCATCTCATCTCCATGGAGTGTTTGTTTGTATTTTTTGATTTCTCTAAAAACAGATACAAATATTATTGTAAGGAACTTTATTTACCAAGATTACTCACACCAAGTGCATGCATTTATACATTAGTGTTTATTTTTTGCTACTAATATCTATTTACTCATTTTGCTGTACTGTACATATTCAAGGCTTCCTCATGCTGCTCTTTACCAATGTAAATGTGTCTTCTATGCCCACAGTGGCATTGTAGCAAAAATTAAATATTTCATTTTTAGTGAAGAAGTTTATACATTGTATGTATTATCATCAACTGGACTTTTGTAAGACCATTGAGGGCTTTTAACCAAAAGTTATGTACACAATGCATTTGTAGATCAAGTAAATTGAAAAATATGTATTTCTGAGGATATATAATATAAATGTACCTAAATTTCAGTATTCCCACTGCTTGCTACGTAAAGACTGGGTGGTAGATGTAAGAGAAGGCAGTATATGTAATAAAGAGTTAATAACCCATAAACTAATTAATCTTCTCTGTAGACCATTATTCTGGAGGTGCTAGTCTGAAAAGTGATCCAACATGACTCCAATCCTTCCACGGAAAGTCTTCTAAAAGCATTCCATAAATGAAGGTAAAGGTTAGAAAGAATGTAAGTAGTTGCCAATGGTGATTGAAGTTTTCTTCATTACATAAGCTCACTGGTTATTTATTTATACTGTACATGTAGGTACCCACAGGTAACATGTTGTACTGTTCATCACATGTTTCTAGTGTTATGCTAATCTCCATTAATCAATACAGAATAAAACTTGTACATATTAGACTTACAATATATGTTATAGGTTCACCTGCAATGGCCTTTATGACCACACTGACTGACCTGAGCAATGTAGATAGGTTACTCACCACTGTATACACTTGACAACTGCATGTATATTAAGAGGATGATGTTGATTGCCACAACCCAAATGTGTCTGCTATTTTTTCTTCTGTTATCCATATTCGGAAAATGGATTGTACTAAATATGTTGTTTCTACAAATAAGAAATAGCTCTTCCACCGAAAAAATATGGATAAAAGAGCTAGAAAATAATGGAAAGTACAACAAGAAGGAAATGTTATTTTATTGAACTTAATAGTGTGATTTATGTCCATGTTGTAATAAGTAGGTATTTGCCATATTACATGTCATTGCCTTATGAATAGTATGTCCTTTCCGAGACTTGACCTGACCAGACACCAAGATGCTTCCCTTCCAGAATACAGGTAGTAAATGTTGTGATGTTAATATTATGAATGGCATATAGCTGTGTATCAAGGTTCAATAAAGAGTTGTTGATGTGCAAGGATACATGCTACAGCCTTTATTTCTTAGAAGTTTAGAACTTTTATGCTTTTAATTCCTGTTCTAAGATCTCTCATTGTTCCTGCTGGTGAGGTGGGTGAGGATCCTATAGGGAGAATTGCAATTCAGCACAAACTGTTTTCTGGAATCAGATACCCTCCTAATTTATTGTTATAGTTAGCTAACTTGTTAAGCGTATTTTACTACAAAAACTGATATATGTGTACACATATCTTGCCTGCTTATATTGCATATGAACACTGCCAACAAATACTGTATTGTATATGGGAACTAGTGGTGTTTCATTCTACCAAGAAAACTCATGAACTTCCTCCTCACTTTTGGAATAATTGTTTGGCGTTCTATCACCACCTGATGGCACCCTTGAATACATTACAGGTAGAACAACTAACAATTGTAATAAAAACCCTTTCTGAAACTTTTTGCTGAGCATTTAAACAATTAATTAGTATTTTTTTTAATCATGCACAAAGTTGTATATGCCCCTTATCTCTCCCACCCAGAGGGGAATACTCTCCAAACTGACATACCGTACTTGCAGTATGAAAGTGGAAGGTGAGTAGAAAGTGTATTTGTGTACATTGCTAGCAGCTCATGTTACAATATTGCCTTCTACTAATGTGTGTATTACAGGTTGGTCTCAAATGGTTTTCAATTTGGTACTTCCCTTTGGGCAGTTTCCTCACCACACACCACACATCATATAGAGGGTGGAGTGATAAGGAGCTCATACAACCTGGGGTATCATAACATTATTTCATGGTTTAAATGCATAGTAAACATTTTCTTTCTTAACAAGCCCTACCTAACTATGCTTTGGAGATTAAACTGGTTAAATGTTTTCTTTTACTTATCATAAATTTATCTGAGATATAATTAAAATCTACAGACACATGAAATAAAATACTTTGATAATGAGATTGTTAAAATAATACTTGTTAAACATTACAAATATATACAATAAACAATACAACATAGATGTCAGATGACATATAGGTTTAACTGTACAGTACCTTTGAGTAGTTTAGTTCAGTAGGTTAATTTACAAGTCTAAACTGGAGCTAGATATTAATCAGATGATTCCCCAGATGCGTCTTCTGTAATAAGTGGAAGGAATTGAATAGTTATTCCGACGTATCTTGGTTGGACATGAGCTCCTGTGCTATGAGTACTAATCACAGACCTGTAGAGAACATAACAAGCAGTGATTGTAGGTGTAATGTTTATTCAGAAACAGTAAATATCAATAATAATGAACTCACAAAAATGGCAAAAACAGACGCCACTACATCCTTGTGACAGCGTCAAGATGTTTGTTTATATTTTTTCACATGATTATGATGTGATCATAAAAGAATATTCCTCCCAACATTTTAAATGGACAAAGATGGAAACTTCTTTGCTTCAATTATTATACAGTATTTGGTTGTGTTACAGACATTCTTAATAAGTAGCAAACTAAGGGCCTATTCTATTAGCCCAATTCGTAAATGTATACACATTTATAACTGCTTTTAAAATTGCCACAAATTCTATTAGCTCTTAGCAATCCGATTACAAGTTACCTGCCCACAATCACTATGGGCCAGCCAAAGATGCAAAACCCTCCTGAGAACTCCATTGGTTTTAGCAGAGCTAAAATATTATGAGCTCTAAATAATTGAAGTTACACAAAAGCGATATTCTCTTAGAACTGTAGCTCAAGCTCGCAAATAAATTGTGACCCAAAACTGAAAAAAGTATCAAGTTTTTATGAAGACTATTATAGCTGTAACAGCAATTAAACACTCAATACTGTACAATAAAAGTATGAGAAAGCATGGAAACACATTCAAATGAATTACACAACAGTCTAAAACCCGCAAATATACAATTAAAAATACTTTTTAAACTGTTATTTCCGAGTAATAGCGATTAATACATATCATGAAACCCACATGGACTAAAATAGATTATCAAATGCAGTTTATTGAGTGATAGATTGCTTGATTGCGAGCCGGGTCGGCAAATATTAGCACTAATCAATTCTTAGCCTCCAAATTGCAGATTATGTGTAACTTCCATGTTTTACTGATGTCATGAGGACATCCCATTTCCTATTGGCTGTGTCTAAGAAGTAAATTACAGGCTTAGTTAACTATTGTCAGATCATATGTTCATGCCCCCTGAAATCAGACTTGGAATTTGCAAGCTGTAGTCAATAGAATACATCTAAACATTTATATAAAAAAAACAACTGCAGACAAATTCATGAATTTGAGGCATTTGTAAGCAGCTGATAGAGTGGGACCCAATGTCAGTAGCCCAAACATCTGCCTGTATTTATATATATATATATATATATACCCGTTCTCATGGCAGAAAATAATATACATAATAATAAAAACGAATTCAGCTTTCCTAAGGTAGTATTATAGAGCAGATACTTGTATTATAGGTTGCTTTTTTTGGGCGGTTGATGTTATGAGATACGGGATAATTTTGTGCCCAATTCTAGACATACCGTATTGGTCCGAATATAAGCCGCACCCGCATATAAGCCGCACCCGTAAAGTTCAAGGGGAAAAAATAGAAAAAAGATAGTACTCAAATATAAGCCGCACCCGTAAAATTGGAGAGAAAAAGACTCTCAAAGTGATCAGCCATTGCAAGAAACAGGCTTTCTAATTAGCACTGTAGCTTTTTTTGCAGGTTACAGGCTTTACAGGATGTTAGAATCACTAAAACCGTAAATCACTATTCAATACTGCAGTCTAAAGCCTGAAAATCGGCACCCTTAACTCGCAATTGTAGAAATCGGCAGCAACTTCACGAATATAAGCCGCACACGTAACAAGCAAAGTTCGCAAATCGGCAATGATTTTTTTACGGTCGCGAATATAAGCCGCACCCGTAACTCGCAAGCTAAAAAATCGGAAAAAAGGTGCTGGCTTATATTCGGACCAATACGGTACTTGCTGCTAAGGACATCTTTCCCAGGATATGACTGGGAATTAGTAATCAGTGATAACTTTATTTAACCATTAATGGGAATTGGATCGTATATCATTTTTTTACGCCTTCTTTTCTTGTGGTTTACTTTATCCCCTATCATATCCATTTGTCATTATATGAGGTCGTTAATTCCTCGCCCATTGTTCTTATTGTTGTTTGTTTGACACACTCTTAATATTAGTAAGGAAATGAACAATATTTTAAACTAGCGACTTGGCCGTCAAAAAATGACGGTCAATAAAAGAAAGTGTTGAAATGCTGTTTGCCACACAATGTGAGTGTACTGTGTGCCTCAACTATATAGACCCCTCTAACACACTAATGAACGCATGTAATAACACTATAAGTGCCATTAGGGTCATCAAGGACCCTCATGACCCAAAGTGTAAGCACTACACCATTTTAACCCGGTCACTTATGGGGGTCTATCCAGACCCTCATAAGCCTCTATTAAACCCCATCAGTCCCATAAGGGTATATTATGATCATTATGAGCCTGTTACAACCCAACATTAACCACATACGTGCCATGACGGTCCTCAAGGACCATTATGACACTAAGTATAAACACTACACTGCACTATACCCCCCCAATAAAACCTTAAATATCAACTAAACACCCTCTACACTAACCTATTAACACATACACTACCTACCTACCCCCTAATAACCCCCTCCCCACCACTGTAATTACAGAAATCAAAAAAACTAAAGTAATCGGAAATCAAAAATCTACATTACATAAAATAAAAAAACCTAAATCAACAAAAATAAGAAAAGGAACATTACAGAAAATAAAAAATACATTACACCCCCTCCCCCCCCCCCCCACTACAGAAAAAAAAATGACACACCTGAAAAGGAAATATATATAATACATACAATACAATACATACAATACAATACAATACAACACAATACAATTAAATACAATTAAATACAATACAATACACCCCTGTCTAATATACATCCCCCTATCTAATATACACCCCCCTATCTAATATACAATACTATCTATCTAATATACATCTCCCTATCTATCTAATATACAATAAATACTATCTATGTACTATACATCCCCCTATCTAATATACAATAAATACTATCTATATACTATACATCCTCCAATATATCTAATATACAATACATGCTATCTCTATATAGCAACCCTAATTCTAAGCTAAAATAAAATAATTAAAACCACTTTGAGATGTTTCTTCAGATCAGCCACCTAGGATAAAAAAGATTAAAAAAATTACTACAACACGTTTTACATAAAATAAATAAACATTCTATACATTCTAAATATTCTACTCACCTTTCCAGCATATCCCGTCTATCTTTGCTTCTCCGGCGCGGCCCCTGTCATATAGTCTACCATATAGTTCTGGATCTGGTAGTTCAGCAACAATGACTGCATCCACTTTGTCAGAAGTATCTAATGTATCTTTTTATTGAAGTATTATCAGAAGATGTGCATGTGGAAGGCCTCTTTTTTAAAATTCAATGGTATATACATAAGCAAGACATTTGCCAAATAAGTGACTTATAGTGATGTCACGTATTAATTCATTTAATTTAATCTTAAAAACTCTGGCTACTAAATCTGGTCTATTGGAGGCACTTTGTCCAAGAAGTAAATTTTGTGTCATTTCTGGCCATTGTGGATTACATGTAAATGTAAGAAATAAATCGGGTTTGCCAAATTTGGTGACAATAGCCATAGCATCATTGTATCTTTCTCTCATATTTCGAGGAGATCCTTGAAAGGAAGATGGTAAAATGATGGCTTTGCCAGCTGTTATGTCTCTGCTTGTAGCCACGTCAGCAACATAGTCCATTAGTCCCGAATATTGTTCTACACAAAGTTTATCTTGTTGATATTTTATAAAGTTTAAATTATTGGCCTCAACTTGCAAATAGGAATCAATAATCCATTGTTGTGTTAGTTTTCCACCACATAAAATTGGATTAAATGTATTTCGAATGGCAATTTGAGCTACTTTAAATTCAAGCATAGAAACATTATTTCGGATTCTGGCTTTAGCATTTGGGTAACTGTGAAGTGTTAATTTTGGTTGCCAACCTGCTTCTCCGTGTGGGGAAAAAATGGGATATGTCATTGGATCTAAATTTGGACTTAAGATACTCATATTAATGAATGGTTGCTCCTCATTTCTGGGATATATTCTAATGTCTCTTTGAAATGGTGGTTCTCCATCATTTTAAAACACCATTGCAACCTCATTTGATGTTGGCAAGTTATAACGACGTTTATCAGTATGTCTGTCTCTTTTAAGCACCATATTAACCTTTGGCATTGGTAATTGATATCTTTGTGCATGAAGTTGTTGTTCAATTTCTACTTTTGCCAATTTTTTATAAGCTTTACTGTAGGGGTTATTGTCCATAATGTTATTTAGCTCTATAAAAACACTGGGTAAGCATTTTTTATTTTCTTCCAGCTGCATACGTTGGTCAACAGCTTCCATTGTATCTAGGACATATAGTTGAGCGAATTTTCTTTGCTCTCCTTCTTCTGGATGTAAATGTGAAGTCCGATGATAAATTTGGCCTTGGACTTTAAAACAGTAAGGACCATGTCCTGGTACATTAGCAGCTAATGTTGCCCCCATAGATGCAAAGGATATGGCACTATTGTAGGATCTTATGTTTGTCTTAAAATGTTTGCAGTTTGGAAAAGTAGGTTCAGTCATAATGTTTTGTAAATAGATTGGAAATTCTTTTCTTTCTGGAAGTTTGAACTTGCCTTTTTTACAGCAACTAATAAATTGGCCATCTCTGGGTCTCTCCTGTTTAAAATAATAAGCCTCACAAAACTGACATTGAGTAGTCATATCCCCACAACTATGAACCTCTACTGCTAAAGACTTGAGTAATGGACAATTTGCAAAGCATATAGCAGTTTGACTTTCATATTCATCAGGTGAAATGTCATGTAATGTTTCAACAACAGGTTCTAAATGCTTTGTTTTTTTCGTGGCTTTTTTTGGTATCTCTTATTTTTTCAGGTAAAATGTCATCTGATGTTTGAGGAACAGGTTCTAAATGCTTTATTTGCTTGGTAACTTTTTTTGGCGTATCTTTAATTTTTGCAGCTGATAGTCATTTGCTTGCAAGTCTTTTGCGTTCTTTTTCTCGTTGAATTTCTGGCCCATCTCTCTTGTCTTTCTCTAGTTTGACGTCTTTTCTTTTCTTGTTTGCTCTCGTTAGTAGCCATGTTAATCTGTAAAAGAAAATAATTTATAATTAGTTTAGTTTGAGATGTTAAGTTTGTTTTGTACATTTTTTATTATCAACAGTTTGTTTATATGTGCTTGTAGTTTATTGTAGTGGTAGTTTCTTTGTATTGTTAAATAAGTGTATGTTATTTTTTTGGTCTTACTTTCTGTGGTAGGTTGTAATTTTTCCTTCGATGAATAGCACAGGGAAGAAACTGACACTATACCTTTTTCTACATGTAATAGGTAATTCAAATTTATATTTTAGTTTTGTCAATTTATTTTTTTGTTGTACTTTTAACTTACAGACATAGTAGAGGGCAAAAATTAGTCTTTGTAATTTTTAGTACAGGGGATTGTCATAATAGTATTTTGATCTTTTATTTAAAAGCTTTTTTTTTTCTTGCAGTGTTACTACTATTTGTTGTACTATTCTATTTTATGTATGTGTTTAGGTTTTATGCTTAATATTGTACATTACGACTGGTAATTTAGAATGGCAAATTTTATTTAGTCTATGTTTGGAAACATTTGTGGACTATGCTGTTTTCTTTTTTTTTTGGGCTAGATTGAAGTTATAGGCCCTCATCCAATTACGATTTGGCCAATTCAATAGTGCTCTAAATAAGCACATTTTTTTTTAAATAAGTTTTTAGTTCGTGAAAACCTTGTTTGTGGATAGATGTTTACCAACTAAAAACGTATTTAAAAAAATGTGATGTGCTTATTTAGACCTCTATTGAATTGGCAAAATTTCAATTGAATGAGGGCCATAGTTAGTGATTGTTCTTGTTTTTTTTCTGTTGACATGGATGCAGAGCAAACATGTTTATTTAGTTTTCTCATTTTTTACTTGTTATACTGTACCTTGGTTGAAAAGTGTGATTTCAATCAGAATCTTTGTTGGTCCTCTGTTGAAAGTCTTCGTCCGATGGTCTGGTCCTCTGTTGAAAGTCCTCGTCCGATGGTTTGGTCCTCTGTTGAAAGTCCTCGTCCGATGGTTTGGTCCTCTGTTGAAAGTCCTCGTCCGATGGTTTGGTCCTCTGTTGAAAGTCCTCGTCTGATGGTCTGGTCCTCTGTTGAAAGTCCTCGTCCGATGGTCTTCACTCAGTGTCTGTTGTAAAAGCAAAATGAAAATGTTATTTGATTTTAATGTATTTGTAATAAATAACAAATTTCATTATTTTGGTGTATTGTATCTGTTATGGTGAATTTTTCTGCTATGCTGTTTTTTGTGCAACCTTTTAAAAATACTTTAAATGTATTTGTATATCCCAGTTATCCTTTTTTTAGACTGTAATTATTAATGTATTTCTTATTTTGGATATGATTGCAATGTTTTTAGCATTATCCTGTTTTATGTCCACCACTTTTGCTATACTAATTTAGACTTCTTTGTAAGGCTTATAGCTTGGTAAACAGTAAATAAGAATATTAATCTACTTTGCTATGTGTTTGTGTGATTTCTGGTACAATCCTATTTTGTGTCTACCATATGTTGCATACTTTATTTGCTTAATTAATTTTTTTTATGAAGGTTAAATGTTTTTCCTATTTTGGATATGATGGCTATGTTTTTAGCGTTATTTTATTTTGTGTCCACCACTTTTGGTATGCTTATTTAGGCTTCTTTGTAAGGCTTATAGGTTCTTAAACATTAAAGAAGAATATTAATTTACTTTGCTATTTGTTTGTGTGATTTTTGATACAATCCTATTTGTGTCTACCACTTTTGGTATGCTTATTTAGGCTTCTTTGTAAGGCTTATAGGTTCTTAAACATTAAAGAAGAATATTAATTTACTTTGCTATTTGTTAGTGTGATTTTTGGTAATAAGGACCCCTGTAGAGGAGAGAATATTCACAAAACATCAGATGTACGGGTTCTCACTAAATATAATGCAGCAGCCCCATCTATACGCCATGTTATGAAGGAATTCAGGCCCATTCTATTACAGGATGATCTTTTGAGAGACATTTTACCTGCAAATCCCATAGTCACATTCAGAATTTTTTTTAATTTAAAGCAGAGATTAGCTCCTAGTGAGCTGAGGCCAGTTAAAAAGGATGAAAGCATGTGGATTAGGGGGACAAAAGGATCATTTGGCTGTAGTACAATGAATTCTGGTACGTGCCCATTCCTCAAATCTAGAGAGAGACATATGGTAGTATCTGTCATGAATCAGCAGTGGCCTATAGTGGGACTGGACTGTTATATACCAACTAGCGTATTGCCCGTCAAAAAATGACGGCAATCAGATGTGTATGTTTTAAAAGTTGTTTAGTTATTAATATACACATGGAATTGTAAGGTAGCTAATGTTTTTTTTTGTGTACTACTGAAATATAGAATTCAAATTAATAAATGAATTTACATATTTGTATGCATTGTGTTGAAGAGCTGGCAATCTGTGTTGATCTTGCTGCAGCATTAGTGGTGTGTAGGTGCTGTGTAAGCGTGATGAACGTGTGCAGTGTAATAGTGTGCGTGCGCGAGCCGAAACCGTTAACGTAGCTGTGTACTACCGCATTATCCTAAAATGGCGGATAATGGGTTTTATGCGTCTTCGCGGATTATCGGTACGTGTTTTGCGTGGTTATAGTGCTGTAGCCTGGTTTTTGTTTTGTTCGTCTGTCATTTTTTATGCGTCGCTCATTGCCAAAGTACTACGGTTTAACGGCTCGCCTCTCTGCGCGAGGCTCGCCAGGCGATGATCGCCTGCGGCGCTCATCGCTAAGCCCGCTAAAGTACTACGGTTTAACAATAAATTTGTTTGCCACACAACATGACACTACATTTGTCCCTTTTTTTTTTTCTTCAAATAAATACAATTTTTTTTTTAATAAAATTAATATTTTTGTAATTTGCAACTTATATTTCATCAAATGCGTTGGTTTAGGCTGTAAATCCGATGTTGCACGAGACAAAGTCGTTAAATCTGTGTTAATGCGTAAATCTGTAATTTCGTTTCGTAAAATGTACTCGCTACTGTCTTTTTGCGCGGTTAATCCGCATCCTTTATCTCGTATTTTTTCTAACACCTACGTCTATGGCTGTGTTTTACGCAGTTCGTAGTAGTATAGCCTCGTTTTCATTTTTTTCGGCGGCAATTTTTTTCTCGCTTAGCCGATTTTCGATCTTTGTAACTCGGCAAAATCGCTGTAAATTGGAGTTCCAACTCACTTCCAGATGTCCTGCCTGCTTCCCCATGCTGTAAGTAACCTTTATTTTATTTTTTAGTGTGTATTTAGTGTTTTTTTTAGTGTTTTGGTTCCGCTGCTTACGTCGGCGCTCATCGCTAAGTCGTACGCACTACGCAACAGAGCGGCATTCATCGCAAAGTCGTACGCACTGCACAACGCAGCGTGACGACATCTCGTAGTTAGACAATAATAATATGTGATAGCCGCCATCTTGGGGCTGGTATATCATCCACAGTTGATGCCATATGGAGAGCAAGAGTTCTGGGTTTAGGAGACCCACTGTATATTGTGTTATGGGTTATAATATGTTAGTATTATATTGTATATTGTATTATGGATATATTGTTATGTTGTGGTCTAGGGGATAAAGTATTATAAGTTTACTAGCGACTTGCCCGTCAAAAAATGACGGTCAATAAAATTTCAATGTTGTTAAATTTGTTTGCATCCCAAAATGAGTCACCTACATTTGTCCCTTTTTTTGTTTTCTAAAAATAAAAACACATAATTATTTTTAACTTTTTATTTTTTTCACTTTTAACTTATATTTCCCAAACAATAAACTTTGTAACATGCAACTTGTATATGAAACATTCGTTCAACATTTTGTTAACAATACTAACACTTTTCAATACATATTTATCACTGAGTAACTGCGGATTATATTAACTTAGAGTAAGTAAATTCTTTTAACAATAACATACTTTTTCTCATTTGTAACATATTTGTTAAACTGTTGTTAAACTAAATAAGCATTGAATCCAGAGGAAGGCAAACAATAAAAAAACCCTATTGAAACTTGTCCAATTGTATCAAAGAGGGAAAAAAATTAATTCCTTCCTGACCCCATTAACTGGCGATTGGATTTCTCCCTGAATCAATATTTTGTCTTTAAATAATACATTTCCAATTCTTACTAAATACTTCAACTTTATACTAACAATACATATTTTACTAAACCACATATCTATTTACCCAACTTTTGTAAACATTCCAAAAATACATATTTAACATCTGAAATAGTAACTTCAAAGAATAACATTTAACTTTTGTAAATTATGGAAAACTCATTAAATTGTTTTTGTGGGGCCAATCATGTAATTCTTAAACTTTGAACCCATTCCAATCTGTTTCACGATATTTTACTGTATTTTTTTTTTTTCATTTAGTCCATTCTTCAAATATCAGATATATTTTCATAAGTGAAATAGTATTCCCCTGTTTAAAGAGTCCCAGAGTACTTTAATTTATCACTGCAAGTCAAACCACTGTTCTCTATGTTTTTTTGTCCATTCTTTAGATGTTTTTCTTGAAATATTGTTTTTGTGCAATCATATTGAGTCCCATAAAATGTTGGCATTAAAATGAAACCATTTTCCACTATCTTTCCAACACCTCATAGTAGACAATGTTTTTGGTGTAAACACATCCATCATCCAATAAATGACCTTGAGTTTCGTTTTCTTCAACATGCACTTTAATTTCTTTTGGATTAGTGCACCTTGAAAAAGCCACATAGAGTTGTCCATGTGCAAAAACTGGTTCCTTTAAAAAAATCCCAACTCCCTTAAAAGTTTGTCCTTGGGAATTATTGATGGTCATAGCAAATGCCATGATAACTGGAAATTGTCTCCGTTGAAGGACAAAGGGCAAACCACTCTCACTTGGAGCTAAATCAATTCTTGGTATAAAAACTCGTTCACCTTTATGGGTCCCAGTTATAATTTCTGCATGTATAAAATGATCTTTTAACTCATGCACAATTAATCTGGTCCCATTACAAAGTCCTTTTTTTGGATTCATATTTCGCAATAACATAACAATTGCTCCTTTTTTCAATTGTAAAATATGTGGTGGCATTCCAGATGGTGTTAACGAATTTATAAATTCGATACTAAAATTCGATTCACTGTCTTTATCATCTGAAAGAATCGAATCTGCACTGTAATAATTCTTTTGTGGTGCATTGATGTATTTTTAAATTTCGTTATTTACATTCAGGGCATCGATATTTTTTGATGTTAATATTACTTTGTTTGCAATGTCTGTGTAATCCTCATTATTAAGAGTATTTAAGAATATGGCTGATATGAGTGATTCATTGCAAACCATTTCTGATGGAATTTCAATGGTATCATTTGGTAAATGCTGTATTTCTGGATGTTTTCCATCTCCGATTTTAATGAGCCAATCATTGAATTCATTTTGGCCTTCGGATCTCATATTTACTTCTAATTTGAGATGTGTAAATATTGGCCACAGTTTACTGGTCTTGATACATGTTTCAATGATCTCTGTTCTATTTCCGTGTGGCACAACAGGTAATGTTTGCCTAAAATCGCCTCCTAACAGCATCACCTTTCCACCAAATGGCAACTTATTATCCATCACTTCTTTTAAGAATCTGTCAATACATTGCAGTGCATGACATGACATCATTGTTGCCTCGTCGATGATTATTAATTTAGTTAGTTTGAATTTTTTTGCTTGTATGGAATTGAGTCGAATATCTGACACTGATGTTTCCAAAATGGGAACTGGCAGCTTAAATCCACTATGCACAGTTCTACCACCATCTAACAAAAGTGCAGCAATTCCAGTTGTTGCAAATGGCATAGCTATCTGACCCTGTGATCGAATATAACTCATCAAACAATTGTACAGATAAGTTTTTCCTGATCCACCTGGGCCGTCTAGATAGAAATACCGGTCTTTGACCATTTCATCATCTGTAGCATTTGTGATGGCTTGAAATGCTTCTAACTGTAAATTATTTAAAGTTGCCAGTTTTTCTTGGGTTTTTTGTTTTTGAAGCTCAGTGTCATAATCATCAAAATTGATGTCATCTATAAGTCCTGGATCTGGTAAATTAAAACTTGCACAATTTAATCCATGAGCCAACAATATTTCTTGGATTTCCATCAATGTTTTTAACAGAGCTATTGGTTCTCTGTAACGTTTCAAGAAGTCTTCTGACATGTTTAATTTAAATGTTTCCCACAAAGTGAAAGCATCAGGTACATTGCAAAATATGCATATGAATGCAAATTGTTGTCTCATTTGCTTAGGCATTTGACATAGTGCTGCTTCTTCCAGACACCTCTCCCATTCTGTATCATCAGCTATGAAATTTTGTTGTCTTGCAGCCAATAGAAATGTCTCATAAACTATGTCATTGACTGTACGTAAATGCTCAAAACATGTAACAGAAGTAATCTTAAGCTGAAACGTTCAATGTCCCTTGGACTGACGGTATAAATGCGTGGTATGATTTTATGTGTATCTCTTTTTCGTTGTCGCCATAGACCATTTACAAATACATAGTGATATGGTATCTCTATGTATAAAAATTCTCTGGCCTGCGTATCCTGACAGTTTAATTTAAACCATGCAGTAAGCGTAGTATCTCTGTCTTCACTTTGATATAATGCAGTTCTTTCGTTTCCTTGAGTAAAGCAAACCATCTGACTTTGAGGCAAATGTACAGCTAAACGATAGATAGCATGTGACCGATCATGCATCTCAAATTTCAAAAGGCGCCACATTGCTTCAGGAGCACTCACATACCGAGCATCTAAATAATTAGATAGTTCATCATAAAAATTGGATTTTAATTTTTATTTGCAGCACCTTGTACAACAACAGTAGCTGCATCATATCTTTTGTATATATATTTATACACATACTTAATTGATTTAATCGAAGTGCAAGCTTCCACATTGATGTGTGCATTGTACTTCATGAGCAAATGTGGATTGTATGGAACGACAAATCTATTATCAACCTTTTGGCCCCGGATAATAGCTGTCTGTCCTTGTGTTCTTTTATACAAAGGATATCCATCACAATTTGCATAAGTTTCCATTTGATATTGTTTTGGAAATTCTTTAGTACATTTTTTATTTTCCATACATGGTGAATTCGGATTCATCTCTCCACATGGGCCATGAATCATTCTATGTGTAACAATCTCCCAAAGTTTTTTATATTTTTCTTGGTCTGGCAATTGTGCACAAATTACTGAATCCACTCTCTCTGCAGTGTTCAACTTGTCTTTTTCCTGCAGTATTAAAAGTATGTGAGCATGTGGCAAACCTCTTTTTTGAAATTCAATGGTGTAAACAAAAGCCACACAATGTCCAAATAAGTGTGCTTTAGTAATATCATGAATTAATGAATTGAGTTTGATTTTAAATACTCTTGCCACTAAATCTGGTCGGTCAGAAGTAGTTTGTCCCAGATTCAAATTTTCCTTGATCTCTGGCCATTGTGGATTACAGTTGAATGTAATAAATAAATCTGGTTTTCCAAATTTAGTAACAATAGCCATGGCATCATTATACCTTTCTCGCATATTGCGAGGAGATCCTTGGAAAGAGGATGGCAAAATAATTGCTCTTCCAGCTGGAATGTCTCTGTTGGCAGCTAAATCTGCAACATAATCCATTAATCCACAATACTGTTCTACTCGTAATTTATTTTGTTGATATTTAATAAAATTTAGATTATTGGCTTCAACTTGTAAATATGAATCAATAATCCATTGTTGAGTGAGTTTTCCTCCATGTAAAATTGGATTAAAACAATCACGGATAGCAGTTTGTGCCACTTTATATTCCAGCATGGAAACATTAGATCGAATACGAATTTTAGTATTCGGATAACTTTCCAATTTTAATTTTGGTTCCCATCCTGGTTCCCCATTTGGAAAGAAAATGGGATATGTCATTGGATCTAAATTACAGCTTAATATATTGATATTAATAAATGGTTGTTCTTCATTGCGTGGATATATTCTAATATCCCGCTGAAAAGGTGGTTCACCATCTTCATTTTTAAACACCATGGCAACCTCATTTACAGTAGGTAAATTATATCTTCTCTGATCAGTGTTGCAATCTCTTTTTAACACCATATTGACTCTTGGTGTAGGCAATCGATGTCTTTGAGCATGTTCCTGTTGTTCTTTTTCAAGCTGTGCTAATTGTTTGTATGCTTGACTATATGTTTTTTTTTGCATAATTTTATCCAGCTGTTCAAAGACTATACTCAAACACTGTCTATTTTCTGGAAGTGTTATTCTTTGTTCCACAGCTTCCATCGTATCTAACACATATAACTGTGCAAATTTCCTTTGCTGTCCTTCTTGTGGGTGTAAATGCGAAGTTCTATGGTATATTTGACCTTGAACTCTGAAACAATAAGGACCATGTCCTGGTACATTTTCTGCTAATGTTGCACCCATTGAAGCGAATGAAATTGCACTGTTATAAGACCTTATGTTTTGTTTAAAATTATTATAATTTGGAAATGTTGGATCACTCATAATGCATTCTAAATAATATGGAAATGGGTGTCTTACTGGAAGTTTGACCTTTCCTTTCTGACAGCAACTAATGAAATTTCCATCATAAGGTCTTTCCTTTATAAAATGATAGGCCCCACAAAACTGACAAACCACATTAAGTAACCCACAATAATGAGTATCTACTTCTACTGCAGTAGTAAACACATTATCATGCATTTCTTCAACATAAATATCAGACCCACATTCTATATGTACATTTTTTTCTTGTGTGTCTACAATCAAGTCATTCTGCAAAAGAGAATCATTGCACAATGGTTCTGAGAGATGTTTTTGTTTACTTTTACGTTTCTTCGAAGCCCCAACACACTCACTTGCGGCTTTCTTACTCATCTTTCTTTTATTTAAAAGTCTCTGTCGATCCTCTTCTCGCAAGCGTTGTGAAGTTTCCGGTGTCAGAGCATCTCTCCACCTTTGCTTCCTTTCCCTTGCCAATCTTCTTTTGCGTTCAAGTTTGTCTTCTCCATTGTCCGCCATGTTAATCTATAATTGTAAATAGAGATACAATTATTGTTTATTCTTTGTTTTGTCTACATGTTTTTTCCTTATTGTACTGTTCGATGAAAGTAGATAAATAAAGTAATAAAACATTTTCAATTGTTGCACTTTAGACTGAAAGAAATGAAACCATTTTTCAAAGTATTTTATTAACATATATGAAATTGGAAATAGCTGCACATATCTATATTTATATTATTAATCCTTCCATGACATTCCTTCTTCATTGAATTCACAGCATACCATCAATTTCTTTTTTTTGCAAGTGTTGTAAGCTTCTTATTTTCTTTAAATTGTATTATTAATTATTATTGTCTTTTCATGATTTTTTCCTTTTTTTAGTAAATATCATGCATTAATGACTCAATAAGTAGTCTCTATTTTCCACAAATTTAAATTTACACCAAATATATAATATATATATAGGCTTCTTGTATGCATCACTACAAAATTAAATGTTATACCTGTGAGGATGATGTTGATGTTGTTCCAAGGCTGCAAACGTCACGCTGTCTGTTTTTTCCCTTGCTTCATCAATATCATTCAATGAACATCAACAGACATATATTCTGCTACATTAAAAACCTCATAATTTAATTTCTGTACCTGTCTATATAGGCTTGATTTTTTATTTTTGGTTTATTTTATACAAAATCTTGCACATTCTTAACCTTTTTTCAAATTAATGATTAGTAATGATAGATTATGAAAGTTAATTACAATTCTTACCCACAGGTAATCACGACATAACACAATATAGTTCTTAAATTAATGTACATTAATAATTATTGAATCAATGTGTTCCTAATTAATTAATGTACATTATGAATGTTATTAACAATTGTTTCACACAGGTAATCATGACATATAACCAAATAATTTTTAAATTAATGTACATTAATAATTAATTAATAAAATTGTTTTTTTTATTGACCTTCTTAATTTTGATATTAATAATTAATTAATAATGTACATTATGAATTTTATTAACAATTCTTTCACACAGGTAAGCACAATATTATTTTTCTATTAATAACATTTGTTATCTATTATTTATTAATTAACTACCAATTTATTAATTAATAATTTTAAATAATAGGCACACTAATATTTTTCTATGAATTAAATTTCTTATCTATTATTTATTAATTAAGTACCAATTTATTAATTACTAATTATAAATATTAGGCACAATATTATTTGTATATTAATTAACTTTCTTATCTATTATTTATTAAGTAATTACCAATTTATTAATTAATAATTAGAAATAATATATTTACCTTTTTTAATATAATAATGCTGAAGCAGTATACTGAAGAGCTAACAATCTATTGTGATATCCCGTCAGCCGAAAACATCCAGTCAGACTGTCATCACCTGAGGAGAAAGTGTCAGTCCTTTGTGAAATGTGCCCTATATATAGGATTTGTGCGCGAGACCAATGTTTTAGGCGGGAAATCCGCAGTTGCGCGAGCCAAATGCGTTGTTTTCGGCGGGAAATTCTATGTGTCGCGAGACAAAGGCGGGAAATCTGTGTTAATGCGTAAATCGGTAATCTCATTTCGTAAAATATACTCGCTATCGCTACTGTCTTTTTACTCATTGTGCGGTTAATCCGCATCCTTTATCTCGTTGTTTTTCGAACACATACGTCTGTGGCTGTGTTTTACGTAAATTAGCCTCGTTTTCATTTTTTTCGGCGGCCATTTTTTTCTCGCTTAGACGGTTTTCGATTTTTCTAACTCTGCTAAATCAATCTAAATTGCATTTCCAACTCACTTCCAGATGTCCTGCCTAGTTCCCCATGCTGTAAGTGACCTTTATTTTATTTTTTAGTTTGTATTTAGTTTTTTTTTTTTTTTATTTCCTGTTCGCGAGTTGCGGCCGTATTTTTGTTCTGCGTATTAACGCTGATTGGCAAAGTGCTCCGTATTAACGGCTCGCCTCGCTACGCGAGGCTCGCCTGTAATGAGCGCCTGTGGCGCTCATTGCCAAAGTGCTACGGTTTAACGGTGTAACGGCTCGCCTCGCTGCGCGAGGCTCGCCGGGCAATGAGCGCCGCAGGCGCTCATCGCTAAGCCCGCAAAGTCGTACGGACCATGCAAACAGCGTGACGACGACTCGTAGTAAGACAATTATAATATGTGATCCCTTAGCATATTCCCATCCCTTCCATGTATAGGCTCATTGTAATGGGTATCCTGTGAGGGATCTAATGGGATATATTGGTTGTATGTGGGTGAAACATTGTGTGTTGTATTTGTAAATATGAATGTATGTTATTATATTAGTATGTTATTATATTGTAGAGGGGAAGCCCATTGAATACAGCCAAAACCTCCTTTGTTCCCAAAGGCCTGTTAATCCCATTAGCTAAGTGTCCAGCAGAGAATTACACAATGGGGAGCTCACAGCTGGAGAGCAGACAGGCAGGCACCCAGAAACAATGGGATGCCCTGAGGCTTCTCAGCCTTCATAGCATAGGCACAGGAGAGCCAAGGTGCTTTCCCCTGGAGATTCAGAGCCCAAATTAATTAGTTGGCCTCGCCTATGGGGCGGACCTGGGAGGGGACTATTGGTTCACACACAGTTCCCCTTCATGATTGGCCAGAGTTCATTTGGGGCTGGCTAACGGTAGCCACTTCCCCCATTCTTGTGTGATGTGGTTAAATATGCTGTTCTAAAATAAAACATGGTTCATAATTTTCATCAAGACTTTGTGTGCAGGTGTATTATTGACCCAGGGGCATATGCTGGTAGAGGAGATCGTTTCTGACTCCCTACCAAGGTTTTCCCAGGCACACTACTTTAAGCTGGGACTTATGCTCTTGCATCCGCAAAGAAGGTCCATTGGTCTGAGTCACCCAAATCTTAGGTCTAAAACCTACAGGAGATAAGAGGACTAGGATCCTCTATACTCCATCATCATTGTAGGTTGTGACAATTGGTGGCATTGGTGAGAGACTCCACAGAAAGACCAGCAATGGAACAGACGGATATCACCAAAGAAGCAACAAGATGGTTTAAAGCAGCCAGGCACTTATACCCCAGTAAGATGACGGCACAAGAGGTGTCCAACTTACTAGACCAGCATTGCCAGAGGATCTGGCAGGAGCGCAATGGAGCGAGAACTCCAGCTCAGCAAAGACTTGGCTACAGAGAGACACTGCGTCTAGAGAAATGGACGGCGATTCTAAACCTGTGGCAGGACGATGAGCTAATGGGCTGGCTGGAAGTACTAGTAAGAAAAGAGGTTGCCTTGGAGAACCAATATCACGTTTTTCACGCCAGAATAGGTGGTGGCCTTGGAGAGGAGTTTGATTTCCGCTTGGAGATAGATTCTGGCCTCCAAGACATTGTGTATGGTGATCCTGAAGGGGGCATAGGAACCTTTAAAAGGCACAACAACTTGTTTGTGGAATGCTGTCGTGGTCTTGGACTGGAACCATGGTCCATGGAGGCTAATTTAATGGTACACCTCATTGAGCAGGAACTGCAGCTGGAGGAGGAGTATTTTGAGTTGTGGGACGAGATCTATGGGGAGACATTTTGCCCATCAAGAGGGGAACAACCCAGTCAAGAGGACTGGTCGCCAGATCTTTACAACACAGATGGTATGTACCGAAGTGATTGTGTGCAAGGGGTCTGGGGAGAACATAGTGATGGAGAATGTGTTCCTTTAAAAAATGCAGAGACTGTGTCAGTGCCTAGAAGGGATGGTAAAGTCAGCTTGGGACCAAATCACCAGCTCCAAGAGCCAGAGATCCAGGGGAATGTTCCCTGGGTGGGGTCAGATAACCCATGTTTGTCCCCTGATACCCCAAGAGACTTAATCCCAGAGGAAATGCTAGCAGAGCACAGTTTCTCCAAACGGGTCACGCCTGAGGTACCGGATGTGGAAAAGGTCTCACCTGAGGACTACCTTCCAGCACAAATCCTGGCAGAAACCCCAGTAACTGCTCAACAGGTAGGGCCAGATGAACTAAGTCTGCCCTCAGAAGTTCTAGGCAATGTGTATGGGCCAGAACTGCTAATGGAGCCAGGGGCTCAGGATAGCCACCCAAGAGACTGTGGGGAGGGCTATGTAATGCACTCTGGGGAGAAGGCCGTAGAGGTCAGGTTGGGTGGGAAGGATAAGATTCCCCAGCCTACAACAGATAGCCAAAATCTGTACTCTGACACCCCAGGAGAGTTGCTACAAAAGGTGCTAGGGAAGCACAGAGCCCAGGAGGGCTATGTAATGGACTGTGGGGAGGGAAAGGAACTGGTTCTTAGCTACAGGGAACCAGGCCTCACACAGCAAGAGTGCCAGGGGCACCAAGAGAGTGCCAGGGGCACCAAGAGCCAGACAGGGGCAGCAAGCTTGCCAGCCTTGGCAAAGGAGCCGTGGGTGCAGTGTGGCACCATAGTAGAGGGTGAACCAAGTGGGTAGATACCCTGGATAACCAATGTCCAGAGGCCCACTGGAACAGACACCGCTCCAAAGGCCCAGTTAAACCTGGAGGACTGGGATAAGGGTACCAAGCAAAAGGCCATAGAAGAAGAGGGTCAGCTGAGGGCCCCAAAGAACCGGCTGGGTGGGAATTCCGAGACTCCCCAGCCTACATCAGAGAGCCAAAGCACAGTCATTCAACCAAAGGCAATAGAGGAGGTAAAGGAGGAGTGCAAGCACAGCCTGGGTGGGAACAGCGTAGTTCTCCAGGCTGCAACACAGACAGACCCAGGGGAAGAAAACCAGGAGGGTCTGTCCAAAGATACAGATTTCCAGGAGCCAGAGCAAACGGAGCATCCAAGTCCGGACTCCATCAGGGACGCTGGAGTCAAGTGCAGACCGGTATGTACTTTACTGCAGTTATTGTGTTATTGGGCTCCCAACAATAATGATTTTGCTGAGAGAGGTACTGGACTGCCCCCTTGCAATCCGCTGGAGTCAAGTGCAGACCGGTATGTACTTTACTGCAGTTATTGTGTTATTGGGCTCCCAACAATAATGATTTTGCTGAGAGAGGTACTGGACTGCCCCCTTGCAATCCCATAGGCCCAGAGACTGTTTTAGAGACCCCAGCCCAGCTGTGGGGACTGGCTGGAGGGAAAGTGGTTGCTATGGGAAAGGGGTTGTTTTATGGGGCTCCCAAAAATACGGTTTTGCCTCAGAAGGGTGCAACCCACTGTGTCCCCAGAGACTTCCATGCTGCTGCCAAAAACAGAGAGATGGGATCCTGGACTGTTGGGTGGGGGTTGCATGGGAAGAGCAATTTGCTCTATACAGTGGGAGCAAGGCCAAGGGCTGGGGGAGGTCTTTACTCTGCACCTTGGGACTGTGTGCGCACCGACATGAACTTGCCTAGCATGCAGTGGGCCTGGCCAAACCAGTAGATTCATGACTATCAGCGTAGCTGGGAAAATCTTGGATGTTCCCTGCCCGCTTGGGGAAGGTTTGTCATGAATCAGCAGTGGCCTATAGTGGGACTGGACTGTTATATACCAATAGCCGCCATCTTGGGGCTGGTATATCATCCACAGTTGATGCCATATGGAGAGCAAGAGTTCTGGGTTTAGGAGACCCACTGTATATTGTGTTATGGGTTATAATATGTTAGTATTATATTGTATATTGTATTATGGATATATTGTTATGTTGTGGTCTAGGGGATAAAGTATTATAAGTTTATCCCTTAGCATATTCCCATCCCTTCCATGTATAGGCTCATTGTAATGGGTATCCTGTGAGGGATCTAATGGGATATATTGGTTGTATGTGGGTGAAACATTGTGTGTTGTATTTGTAAATATGAATGTATGTTATTATATTAGTATGTTATTATATTGTAGAGGGGAAGCCCATTGAATACAGCCAAAACCTCCTTTGTTCCCAAAGGCCTGTTAATCCCATTAGCTAAGTGTCCAGCAGATAATTACACAATGGGGAGCTCACAGCTGGAGAGCAGACAGGCAGGCACCCAGAAACAATGGGATGCCCTGAGGCTTCTCAGCCTTCATAGCATAGGCACAGGAGAGCCAAGGTGCTTTCCCCTGGAGATTCAAAGCCCAAATGAATTAGTTAGCATCGCCTACGGGGCGGACCTGGGAGGGGACTATTGGTTCACACACAGTTCCCCTTCATGATTGACCAGAGTTCATTTGGGGCTGGCTAATGGTAGCCACTTCCCCCATTCTTGTGTGATGTGGTTAAATATGCTGTTCTAAAATAAAACAAGGTTCATAATTTTCATCAAGACTTTGTGTGCAGGTGTATTATTGACCCAGAGGCATATGCTGGTAGAGGAGATTGTTTCTGACTCCCTACCAAAGTTTTCCCAGGCACACTACTTTAAGCTGGGACTTATGCTCTTGCATCCGCAAAGAAGGTCCATTGGTCTGAGTCACCCAAATCTTAGGTCTAAAACCTACAGGAGATAAGAGGACTAGGATCCTCTATACTCCATCATCATTGTAGGTTGTGACAGTATCGACTAGCAATAATAATAAGTTTAGAATTAAACATCTTACTTCGTGCAAACCAGAGTATGTGGTTTACATTATTACTTGCAAATGTGGCCTACAGTATGTGGGCCACACCAAGCGTTCTTTAAAAAACAGATTTAGAGAGCATCTGTATAATGTTGATAGGGGGATCCTTACGAATGGTTTCTCCGCTCATATCATTATGAAGCATTACAAAGATGTCTCTGGCATAATGGTTCAGGCAGTGGAACAAGTAAAACCAAATACAAGAGGGGGGAATAGACTGTTAAATTTGAGACGGAAAGAAACAAAATGGATACATCTTCTGGGCACCTTGGAACCGTTAGGTCTAAATAGGGATATAGACCTGGCAGCCTTTTTAGAAGGCTGATATAGATAGTAGTCTATTTATAGATGCCCTCTAGTCTTGTTTTAGGTGTCTATTATTGTCCTCCCATCCTTGAGTTCTATATGATGTCTCCCCTGCTGGATTTATGAATGACAGTAGTTTTTGTATATGTTTGCTTTTTATTAATCTCTGTCTATGAGATATATGTGTACTATTTATGTTTGACAAGAGTGGGGATATGGATTGTGCAATATGTTGGGCTATTGTCCTTTATTGATTTATATATTTACATGTCCTTTATTGTATTTATATCCTTTTATATATGTATTTTAATTAATCATGAGATATATGTGCAATGTTTTTGGTTAGATAAGAGTGGGGATTTGGATTATATCATATATTGGGATGTTGTTCTCTATTGATTTATATATTTTACATGTATTTTATTTTATATATTTTTTATATTTATGTATATCTCCTTATTATATGCATCTGATTTATCAATGTCTTTTTTATATATATTTATTCATTCTTACCCCAGGGTGATCCCCTTTCTTGGGGGTATACATGTATGTGTATGTATATATGTATGTGTATGTATATGTATATATGTATATATGTATGGGTATATATATATGCATATATATGTGCCCATATCTGGAGAAAGACATGTAATGTGCCTGTAAAGCCACCAGAGGGCATTCACATAGAATGAGAGTTTATGAATCAGGAAGTACTGGGACTGTTATGTTGGTCACGTGATGTTGTCATAAGAGTCACATGATGCACGTCACATTGGGTGACACCATTTTGGATGCACTTCCTGATTGTTAAAACAATGGAGGGTATATAAGCCTCTGTGTGAGAGCAGAAAGGGTTTGATGTTGGTAAGTGCTGATATGAGCAGTACTTATATACATATTTATACACTGTTTATGTTTTTATATCACTGAGGAAGCCTTTGGGCGAAACGCGTTTGATACTTTTTTAATGTTTTTAGATTATTGATTTTATTCATTTTAATGTGCCTATCCCTATTGGCCATATATGGCATGTATTGAGGATTATATGGTGCAATAAACACACAATAAACACACTATTGTTTGTATTAGTGTGTTTCAATTGTCCCTTATAGTAGACATAAGGAATTGGAATCATATTTTGTTCTGTAGACACTATATAATAGTGTACCAAATAGCATTGGTGATCCAACTGTACCTGCTACCAAACCATCTGGATTGTATCCTGAGCCTGGGATGGAGATCTAAGGATTGGACATCGGGTACTTCCAGAGCTATCCTGTTTAAACCATACAGATACCTCATAACTTTGGGGTTACCACATGTGAGTGAAACACTATATGACTCATGTTTTGACGGGATTATTATACACTCATGTTGCACTAGGAGGTGGCGCGATGTCTTTCCCCTACCCTTCTTATTATCTTTACCAGTTACTTGGACACAGTGGGAACGGTGTCCTGAGAAGAAGCTGCACACATCTGGCATCTCTATTATTGTGGTTCTGGACTTATATGGACGGATATTTACTGCAATTTCCATTTGTGCGTCTTTGCAGAGGAACTGTATGTAAACACATTGAATATAGTTCATACATATATATGTATACACAGTAGGTAAACTATAGAGCGCTTCTATTTTGTAGCAATATAATATATGCAAATTGCTTCTTTGTTTTCAACCATGAAAACTCAGCTCAATTTAGAACCTCATTTTCATGTCCATAACTACAGTGGTAATACAGTTGACTGATAGTTTCTATGGGAAATCAGGTTGTTTGGCCTGTGTGAGACATGGAAGTGCACTCAGTGTGATCTTTATTACCTCCATGTCTAACAGTAGCACACACTCCATTTTTGAGACAATTTGATAGTGTTTTATTAATACAAATGAAGCTAAACACCAATCAACGGACCCATATCCTTGAGCAGCGTATACGCATACACCAAATTTATGAGGCTATATTATAATGCTTAATTAGCCCATATCTTAAACTCACATATGAACAACTTCAAGAAGCATATACTAAAAATGTCAAGTCCAACATTAGAACCTACTCCATTCTTCATGTTATATTATAGTGCTTAACAATTAAAAATGTGCCTAAATCAAATCAGTTGCCTTAGAACATGTTTACCACTCACTAATATGTTCAGAAAAATGTCATGGCGTACACAGCCCCAAATGGAATTTCCATAGGGATTATCTTATACCTCGGCAGGTGGAAGGAGCACAGGACACTGGAGTCAGAAAGGTCCTCACACAATCAAGCCAAATAGAAGGTAGCTCAGAGCGCCACCTATTTCTTCAAAATTGTCTACTTTATTGGATCAAAACCACAGTTTTTTACACAGTTTATGACAATTTATAAACAATAAGGAGAAACATCAAATCAGAGCAACACTTAAGTATCCGCAGAATGTTTGGTGATAACTGAGGGTATAGATAAAAAAAATGGCAGACCAATCCATTGTCAGTTCTATTCTTAGTTGCTGTATTGCCTGCAGACTCCTGGTGAAAAGGCTATGGCTTCTTTGACATATCTCTGTGACAAGAAAGTATTTATTAGCATATTAATTGCATAAGTGCTCCCAAAACTGTGGAACCATGGGATTTCACTTTGTGTGCATATATACGTGAGAGATAGTATGTGTATATTCTGGTGACTATAGCCGTGATAGAGAGAAACCTGTAATAAAGTACTGTGGTACCTGGTTCTCTTTCTTCTTCAAATGAGCCTTTCCTTAGGACAGTACAAGATGAACATGATGCTCCTGGACTTTGTTGTTACCAGCCCAGGGCTACCCCTGTGACAATCGTGCTGGACTGTCTAGGGTCTGAAGACCCTCATCCCCAATTAATATCCCTTGTGTCTATGTATGTTGGACTTTGTGTGGCTAATCGCTTCTTATACTGATTGTGTCCATGTCGATCAGGCCTGATGTTGATATATGTATTTTTCAGATGTCATTTTGTGGTTAATATGCTCTGGTCCAGTTGTTGTTTGCAAGGAAATAACTAAAAGGCCCATTGTGCAATTAACAAAATGCAGCACTGGAGACTTCATGATGAATGATTAGATTAGCTGACCTTTCTACCTTAATTACATTACCTTTTGTTAGTCTGCACCTAAACTAATTGAATTACCTGGACCTTTTTGTTCTCCAATATATATGTCTCTGTGTGTTTCAATAAAGGGTATTGCCTCTTTTGAAAGTATACAGGCATGCCAGCTATATTTCTGAGTGGTCGGAAAGAGCTTTCTAATCATTTCCCCAGTCCAACTATCAGGGAATAAAACATCGGTGCATGCATATATATATATTGTTGTGACATTTGTAGTAAACATATCATACATATATTGTCTACTTTATTTGATTGTCTGTTGGTTTTGTTGTTACCACTGTAACTAAATTCATACTTATTGTGTGGTAATTTCCCAGGTGAAGGGTTAATAATTTTCCTTTCACAAATATTTTGAGTTTACTAATTGTTCCCTCAAGTGGGAGCCAAACCAACATCAAATAATTTCAGATGGCTGAGAAGGCCATGAGAAAGGAACATGCAAGATTCTCAGAAAGATAATGCTCAGAATAATGTACTTGTATTCAAATCAGGTGCAGATAGTGGGGAAAATCATTTATTCAAACTTAAAAAAAAATAATTTGGCTCAAAGTATAATTAAAAGTAAACAATTATATTCCATGATATTTCATAGTTCGGTCATGGAGCGTGTGTGCCATCTAGCATACATAAATATGTTTATAAACCATTTTGACATATCTTAATTATGCATTTACATACAAATATGGCAGGAAGGCTATTGCAATTGGTTGAAATGTGTCCTTTGACTGGGAGTGGGTGAAAAGGAAAGAGTTTATCGATTAGGACAAAGGAAAGCTCTGGGCTTTTCTGTCTGTCACTCTCTGGCACAAACTTCTGTTCTTTTGCTTTTCCTCTGTGATTTCACTATATTTATCTTTATTACAAATTCTTACTAAAAAGAAACCAAAGGGGATTACTTCTGACCAACTTAAGGAGCCAGTCCTATTCAGAAGAGGGTCCACTCTTTAATCTCAAATTTTAAGTAAAGTATAGCTGCAAGTTTCTATTATAACTTTTTATAATAGAATTGAAAAAGTCCATACACAATCTTTCTCTTACAATTGATAGGGTGGATCTAACCTGAAAAAAGGTAATGTGGACCATAGTCCGGGCATAAGTGCCAATTGCTTATGGCTGCCTCCTTGGGTCCATTCTTACAAAACAGACTGATTGCTTTGATAAATTAATTTTAATCAGTTGTGTAATAAAACCACTGATTCTTTACTCTAATACCTACATACAAAAGTTATTTGGTTTGCCATAAACATACATTATAAATTAGGAAGTTTTATATACTAATGCTATACTAATTTCTATATTCTGGCTGCCATGTAGATTTTATACCTGATTTTGCTATTTAGTGTTTTCATAGAGTAATATGCCATATCATTAAATATTAATACCAAATATATTCTATGTAATAGCCATCCAATTCTTATTGATTTCCATACTGATCTAACAGAATATAGAATGTTTTAACATGTTTTGATACATACAGTTTTTCATTCTTGGCTATGCTGATGTTTAAAAAAAAAAAAACTCATCTGCATAAAGTGTATATATACTCTATAATATTTTTGTCATATCCTAATTGCATAGCAATATATATATATATATATATATATATATATATATATATATATATATATATTAGCGAATTGCCCGTCAAAAAATTACAACAATAGAATTGTAAGGCAGGTAATGCTGTTTGCCACACAAAGTAAGTATTTTGGTTGTGCGAGTACCTTCGGCGTTAATTGCGAGCCTCTTCCTAAATTAATATAGTTTACCCATTTGTAATGAATATATGCAGCAAGCAATATGCTGAAGAGCTAACAATGTGTTTTGATGTTCCTGCAGCATACAATGTAGATTTGCAGTCTTGGTGAGCTGAGGTGTAAGTGTCAGCAATGTGTGAATTGTGTAGTGTAAATAAGCTGCGTGCGCGAGGGCAAACCGTTTGTTTAGCTGTGTATTTCAACATTTTGTAATGGTAATGTTATTATTTGCAAGTTAGTGTTGTAAAATGGCGGCGATTGTGTATGTGTTACGCGGGTGTGTATCATTTTGCATCCTTCCTAATAGTGTATTTTATACCTTGTATGTTCCTGTGTCAAAGTTGTATGCGCCTGACAGTGTTTTAAGTGCTTAGGGGTCGTGTTGCCTCGTTTTCGTTTATTTCGGCTGACATTTGTTCTGTCGCTTAGGGGATTTTTGAGTGGCTAAACTCTCTAAATTGGACTTAAATTTGCGTGTAACCTCACTCCCAGACGTCCTGGGTGTCCCCCCTTGCTTTGTGTGATATATATAGTTTTTAAACTGTTAGTTTTTTTTTGTGTTTTTTGCTGCGAGTGGTTCGGCCGTTAAGTTCATATTTTTTGTGGCTCGTATTTTTTTTTCTCTAAGTGGCTGTTTCCTTTTGTAAGTGTTACGGATCGTAATTTTTTTCATTGCTACGGGTCTCGCACTTTGAATTGTGTATTTGAGTTTTCTGTTCATGTGTAGTACCGCAGGTCGTAGGTATGATGCGCAAGTCATGCGGGTCGTAGGGATGAGCACCTATGGCGCTCATCTCCACCAGCGCAGTGAGCACCTTCGGCACTCCCTGCCTAAGTGGTACGGGGTCGTAGGGTTGAGCGCCTATGGGGCTCATCTCCACCAGAGCAGTGAGCGCCTTCGGCGCTCCCTGCCTAAGTCGTACAGGGTCGTAGGGATGAGCGCCTATGGCGCTCATCTCCAACAGTGCAAAGAGCACTGCGTTAGCATCAAACCGTATTGCTGACAACTATTTATGTTATATATATATATATATTTATATATATATATATATATATATATATATATATATATAGGGCTTCTATCACTCTTTTGCCCACCATATATTAAATTATTGCTGTGATGAACTACCTACTCAAAATATCAATTACACAAGCTGGGACCCCACATCACGCTGATGGTAGGCAGTAACCTTGAAACAGCTGTACGTAGGTGAGATTCCTGGCTTGAGTATAATCCAACCCTAGCTTTGCTCAAAGCTGTTTTATACAGCCGGCATATGCTTAAAGAAAGCCATATTTATTATGGTTATTGATTGCATGTCCTTGCCAAGGTTCCCAGTCGAGAGACAGCTCAGTGTGCATATACAGGTTTGAGATAGCTTAGCGTATATACAGTATACAGGTTACAGTTAGCTCCATGTGTATATACACAGCTATACATCTTAGTGTTAGATAGTTGATCAAGTACTTACACGTTTCCTGTGTGGTTGCCATCTCACACGTGTACACAACCGCCTCCATCCTGTGTTTTTTGGTAACATTCAGTGAGTTCACAGTCATAAGGTTCAGGTAGGACTGTGTCTTCCTGTGCTGGTAATCCTCAGGTATAAGCTGCCCATTCTTCTTCCATGTCAATTTTGGCATCAAATCAGTAGCTTTGCAAACTAATGTCAGATTGTTATTTTGAACAAATCTCTTGGTTTCTTAATAGAGAATATAAAAAAAAAGTATGCACCATAAGTGATTATATGGTGTAATAGGAGTAAGTATAATGTGGAGTTAAATGACCACTTAAGTCATGATAACTGCTCTAAATAGTATCAAAGACTGTGTGAAATACAGTACAGCTTCTGTGAATTTTTATAAATAATCAGTTAGCACTCTTACCCAAACTACTTTTTGTAACAGTTTGCCCAGTGCACTCTAGGACCAACCTAGACTGCCTGGATTGATTAGAGGTGTGCAAGGTGGTAGCAAATGTGGAGATGGCATCCCCAGTGTTTTCAACACTAAGTCCGCCTTACTCACATTTTAATAGGTTTTACTTAATATTTTTTTCATGCCAAATACAACTTTGTTAATGTTTAAAGTGTGCTCTTTTAAATGAATGAAAAAAAAAGCATTACGTTAAATGTCTCTTTTCTTTCCATCAAAAGCTCCTCTTGGCCATGCAACACTTCCCACCTTCTTTGCCCTGTCTCTCGTACTGCCCTCATTCTTCTCTTTGCAAAACAAATTACTTCTCTCCCTGCCTGTCACTTAGCATTGAAGAGAAGGGGTTAAATAATAAAGAAAATGCCCGGGTATACTCCTTTTCAATACCTGCTACCAACTATGTGCCTGGGTATCCACAGAATTCCCCCTTAAAACTCACTATCCTCTAGGAGCTCCAGTACCCCCCTGTGCTTTGGGTGCCTTTTAACGCCATATAGTCGCTATGGACCCCTATTGGGCCTCTAACCATAGCCATAAGTATCCCTATGGAACCCCATTGCATCTAAATTTAGCATGTCACCTTGAGTGTCTCTATGGACCTCATGGTAATCTAAAGCTTAACTATGTGAGTTCTTTTGGACCACCATGGTAGTCAATATTAACTCCATTACCATGAGGTTAACATTACCATGGAGTTCCTTATGGACTCCATGGCACCTAAAATGTACCCCTATGTCACAAATGTCACAACCCAGAGAAGAGGGGTCTTGTGCACCTCAAGACTCTCCTAGTTTAGCTCACAGGAGTAATCTCCATATTGTGACTTTATATTCATCTCAGCACTCAGCATATCAATTCAGATCAGAACATCATTCATGGAGAAGCAGTAAAATCAGAACCCTTTAATTAGGATTTCTCCTCACTCAAGAAATGCCAATGCATGGTTCCTTAGTGCTGAGACAGACTGACTTTATTCTTTCTTTTCAGACACATTTGAAACCCAAGCAATAAACCCACATCTCCCACCTCCTCTTGTTTTGCTCTGCTATCAGGAGTGGTAGGACTTATCTACTTGGTCAGGCTTATCAACTTCCATGACTATCTGAAGCCAGAGAGAGGGAATGCCTGGCTGCTCTGAGAGGCCATATATCCATGTACATTCTTGCAGAAACTGTGTGTTAACCCTTTGTTGTCATCCTAACAAATATGACAGCAAATGTATCTCTGTTAGTTACCGGTAAAATAACATTATCACAACGCATACTGTATAACATTATATAGTAACCTCAACATTCATTGTTATGGCCCACTTTACATTACATTACACATAAAAACAACATGTCATAGTTCTTAAAACATTTTAATAGCCTTTGATATTAGCAATCCAATGTGTTAGATTCCTAAATAACAGGATTGCTTGTGTGGTTCATGGATGTTCCACTCTAGTCCAAAAGCCCAAGGGGTCTCTGTAGGACCCATGGCACAATAATTAACACATCTATCAAAAGGTTATTCTGGACACCCATAGCATCTAACATTAACCCCATATACCCCGAGAGGCCTTATGGGACCAATGGCACCTAAAATGAACACCTATACCAGAGGGAACTTAAAGAACCCATGGTAAAGATGTTAATATTAGTGTTTATTCTTTAGATTAGCATGAGGTCCATATGGACCCTGATAGTAACAGAGTTGTAGATATAGTTTTTAGGCACACAACAAGGAGACTCTTAATTTATTAGTGGAGGCGGCAGAGATAGTATGATCCCATTAGTTAGTGGGTACCGTTCCAGTGTTATGGCATCTACGCAGTAGAGCTTTAGCATAGCGATCTGTTGGTGCATCAGTAAGCTTTAGAAAATACTTGTTTGCTAGAGCCATAGAATAGCCCTGCATATTTGCTTTTCAAAACTCCAGTTTTACAAGATTTCTTACAGATGCCTTGGAGGTCAGGAATAACATATTTCATTTTATTTGATTTCTCAGTAAAAAATGCACTTATTTAAAAAATTCTAAATCTATTTCATCATGCTTTTAGGAGATCTTTACACGGATGTGGTCCAAAATGTGCTAAATTAAGTAGCCCTTTAAAGTGAACACTAGAAGCAATTCATGTGAGCAGTTATGTGAAGGAATAAAAATGATAACATGGGGTAAGAGTAAAAAAACAATTATGAGAAATGTGATATACAATAATATCACTAATATCGTTGTCGTACTGAGAGTTTGTGTGTAATGCTCACAAATTGAGAGTTGCTCATGCACGCTGCACATTTTGAGGTTCGCAATGGACGGCAAAGCCACTCATTGTGAGGCTTGCAATAGGCACCGAAGAGAGAGAGAGTAAGAGAGAGAGAGTGAAGGACAGAGAGAGAATGAGAAGTAGTGGGAGAGAGAGAGAGAGAGGAGTGGGAGAGAAAGAGAGAGAGAAGGAGTGGGAGAGAGAGAAGGAGTGGGAGAGAGAGAGAGAGAGAGAGAAGGAGTGGGAGAGAGAGAGAGGAGGAGTGGGAGAGAGAGAGAGAGAGAGAGAAGGAGTGGGAGAGAGAGAGAGGAGGAGTGGGAGAGAGAGAGAGAGGAGGAGTGGGAGAGAGAGAGAGAGGAGGAGTGGGAGAGAGAGAGAGAAGGAGTGGGAGAGAGAGAGAGAAGGAGTGGGAGAGAGAGAGAAGGAGTGGGAGAGAGAGAGAGAGAAGGAGTGGGAGAGAGAGAGAAGGAGTGGGAGAGAGAGAGAGAGAGAAGGAGTGGGAGAGAGAGAGAGAGAGAGAGAGAAGGAGTGGGAGAGAGAGAGAGAGAGGAGGAGTGAGAGAGAGAGGAGGAGTGGGAGAGAGAGAAGGAGTGGGAGAGAGAGAGAGAGAGAGAGGAGGAGGAGTGGGAGAGAGAGAGAGAGAGAGGGGAGGAGTGGGAGAGAGAGAGAGAGGAGGAGTGGGAAAGAGAGAGAGAGGAGGAGTGGGAGAGAGAGAGAGAGAGAGAGAGAAGGAGTGGGAGAGAGAGAGAGACAGAAGGAGTGGGAGAGAGAGAGAGAGACAGAAGGAGTAGGAGAGAGAGAGACAGAAGGAGTGGGAGAGAGAGAGACAGAAGGAGTGGGAGAGAGAGAGACAGAAGGAGTGGGAGAGAGAGAGACAGAAGGAGTGGGAGAGAGACAGACGGAGGGAGAGATGGAGAGAATTGTGAGTTGCACATGCATTGCACAGCGAAGGGAGAGGTAGGGAGAGTGAAGGAAGATGGGGTAGAGAGAGTGAGAAGGAGAGGGAGGGAAAAAGAGAAGAAAGGAGGGAGAGATAGAGGGAGGGAGAGAGATAGAAGGGGAGAGAGAGAGATGGCGCACAGAGAGAAAGTGAGCGCAGAGAGAGGGAGCAGAGAGAGAGAAAGAGGGTACACAGAGTGAGAGCGCACAAACAGAATGAAGACATAATTTTAAAGATAATATTATACAGTCATTTTTGACGAGCCAGATTACTAGTTTTTATATAGTGTTAACTTGCTGTAGTGCTATGTACTGAGTAACAGCCAATATAAAAGACAGGATAAAGATCATGCTGGTTCAAAATAATAAAGGGGCAAGCAGAGGGGTAATTAGGGGGCTATTTGAAGTTCAAAACAGATGTTTAGGTAGGTCACAAGATATTCAAATATTTGTGGGTAAGTCATGATTCAGAAATGAAAGACACATTTAACATATTTCTTTTTTTTTCATGCATTTAAAAGAGCACACTTTAAACATTAAAATTTAGGTTTTACTTAATATTTTTTCATGCAAAACACATTAAAATGTCATTGAAATGACAGGAAGTGAAGAGAGCACATGCACATCTGTATATTTCAGTGGCAGACAAGTATGAATCATATCTCTATATTACTGCATATTGGCTGATGGAGCAAAAACCTAGCTCAGATGAATGGGGAGTAAAGAAGTGCAATTGTGTATATAAATAGGGAGGTGGTGGGTAGTGTAGTCATGTCAAGTAGCATGGTATGTCCCAGAATTATTGTCATGCATTTAAAAGAGGCCTAAAAAGGAATGAACTGGAGTGTAGTCATGTTTTCTTTATATTCTGTAACACCACATGTATTTGAACAGGAAATGCTGTGCCCTCCTTCCGCTCAAAATGGCTGTGACTTCTCCAAAACTGGCATAAAATGGAGAAACACTACATAATTAAAAATAAGATATCTGAATATTAGATGGACATAGTGATGATAGACTGAGTCTGAATCCTTTTAGCTGTAGAATAATCAGTCTCTGATCCAGGGTAGGGACTGGAGACAAACACATGTATCCAATGAACAATACAAGGTCTGGGATCTAGCATATAAGAGAGTACTAGGGGGCATGATCAAAGGTCAAATCCAGTATATATAAACTAGAAAGTTATTATCAGTCTCCATTGCTTCATTTGCCCTCGCACAACGTATCCCAAACCTACAAAATGGCATGCAGCTCGGGACTGACGGACAATGCATCACAGGAGATCATACAGAATGTAATGCACAGGACCTTCACAAGAAAACAGAATCTTACTTCTAGAGTAGAAAGCTTGTCCAGAATGTCAAGTATTAAAGACTGTGCATACATCTGCAGGAATACAAAATAATTTGTATTTTAAATTCTGAATAACCACAAGAGCAGGAGGTGGAGGAGTGGGTGGGAACCCATTCCTAATCTATGACTTCAGCAAGGAAACATGTGATACATTTGCTATAGTGGATATAAAATGTCTACACACCCCTGTTAAAATGTCAGGTTTCTGTGCTGTAAAAAAATTAGACAAAGATAAATCATTTCAGAACTTTTTTCACCTTTAATGTGACCTATAAACTGTACAACTCAATTGAAAAACAAACTGAAATCTTTTAGGTGGAGGGACATTTAAAAAAAATATATATATATGGTTGCATAAGTCTGCACACCCTTTTATAACTGGGGATGTAGCTGTGTTCAGAATTAAGCAATCAAAGTTCCAAATTGTGTTAAATAAGAGTCAGCATACACCTGTCATAATTTAAAGTGCCTCTGATTAACCCCAAATAAAGTTCAGCTGCTCTAGTTGGTCTTTCCTGAAATTTTCTAAGTTGCATCCCACAGCAAAAGCCATGATCCACAGAGAGCTTCCAAAGCATCAGAGGGATCTCATTGTTAAAAAGTATCAGTCAGGAGAAGGGTGCAAAAGAATTTCCAAGGCATAAGATATACCATGGAACCTGTCAGCTATATCACAAGGCTCCTCAGCAGAGATAACAGGAAAACAGAGGTTATGCCCCTTTCCTTAGTTTGTTTTCCTTCTTTCCCTGCAGCAGGCTATAGAATCATCCTCACAATGATACTTCTGCTTTCTGGAAGTAAAGACCAATAAAGGATGTGTGCAATCATTAAACTCATAAGATGCACCTATTTTTATCTGGAATGATGAGTAGAGTAAGTTCAATATTCTAACAGAGACTGTTTCCTTATTTGTTTATTCTTCTTGCCAAATTTGGTATGTTAGACACAAGCAACAGGGTAGAAGAAACATTGGTGGTCCAGCTGACAATGACGTGTTTGGAGAGCATCTATTAATTAATTGAAAAGCAGTGATGGGAGCTGCTTTAGTGAGCGTAGATCAAAGATATAAGTAATGCTTGGTAGTATGGGGTCAAGGCAGATCTGAGGCTAGGAGTAGGAGCCTTGGAATACAGCCACTAAGTAACTCATTACTGACATGGGAGATGGTTATTAGAATAAGAAAGATGGCTTACGTGAGTGAGGTCTCTATGGGAGACATAAGTGACTGGATATGTTGTGTTCAATTGGTAAGGTTGGCGGAGCATGGCTGGAGAACATCTGCCTATAGTTACCAAGTGGAGGGACTGAAGGCCATGGATAAGCAACTGATGATATTAGAGGGGTATAGAAAGTAGTAATATGGCAAGGTTGAAAATTATGCAGGGGTCACAAAGGGTGGAGGTAGTGAAGTGATGGCTAGGGAATAGAAGTCCAAAACACTGAAATAAAAGATGGAAAGACAAGAAACAGCGGATTGTGCCGTAAGACCGCCAGTCAAGGGAAGACAGGGATGTATCAGCCAGGGGCATGAGGAAGCTAGAAAAGAATGGAAGGTAACAGTGGGGGCAGAGTAAGGCCGGCAAGGGCTGTGGAGAGCCACCCAGGAGACCAGGCCCAGTAAGATGAAGGACTGAGCAGGAGGCATGCAATGGAAAAGGGAGATGAGACAAGTTAGAGCAGGACAGCTGTACCGAAGATGGATGATGAAAGAGGGAACCCAAGAAAGAAGACAGGAGGAGTGGAAAGTATCGACAACAAAGCATTGAGGACAGGAGAGGATGGAGGAGGTGAAGAGGAGGCAAGGACCGCAGGAGGAGATATGGGAAGAGCAGGTACAGTTGTGCTCAAAATTTTGCATACTCTGGCAGACATTGTGAAATTTTGAAAATATGACTATTCATGCAAAAAAATATATTTTATTGAAGGATAGTGATCATATGAAGCCATTTATTATCACTTAGTTTTTTGACTCCTTTTTAAATC
Organism: Discoglossus pictus; assembly: GCA_027410445.1. NCBI lineage: Eukaryota > Metazoa > Chordata > Amphibia > Anura > Alytidae > Discoglossus > Discoglossus pictus. Next base: position 67,579,736 of record CM050170.1, read on the forward strand.
ATAATGATAACAGAAATCACCCAAATAGCCCTGATCCAAAGTTTATATACCCTTAGTTCTTAATACTGCCCCCTTTAGCATCAATGATAGCAAGCAGTCTTTTGTAATAGTTGTCTATGAGGCCCCTAATTCTTGCAGGTGGAATAGCTGCCCATTCCTCTTGGCAAAATGCCTCCAGGTCATGCAAAGTCTTTGGTCGTCTTGACTGAACCACACATTTGAGATCTCCCAAGAGTGGCTTGATGATATCATGGTCAGGAGACTGTGATGGCCACTCCACAACCTTCACCTTTTTCTGCTGTAACCACTGAAGGGTGAACTTGACCATGTGCTTAGGGTCATTGTCACGCTGACTATTTATACACAGGCACTAATTGCAATTTAAAAATCTTCAGGTTTGGGAAATTAACCTTTAATTGTCATTTTAACCTGTGTGTGTCATCTTGTGTGTCTGTAACAAGGCAAAACATTCAAGGGTATGTAAACTTTTAATCGGGGACATTTAGGTGTTTCTGTTATCATTATGATTTAAAATGAAGCCAAACAACTATGTGATAATAAATGGCTTCATATGATCACTATCCTTCAATAAAAGACATTTATTTGGCAAAATAAATTTAAAAAATTCACTATGTCTGCCAGGGTATGCAAACTTTTGGGCACAACTGTAGGAGGTGGAAGCAAAGGGAGCTGACAGCGGAGATGTGAGGCCAGGGAAATGAGAGGCAGGAGGGCTGGAGGACTGCTATGAGCGACAGAGAGAGAGAATAAACATACCAGGAGATGAAAAGAATCAAATGAAGACAATGAGACAAGGGAAGACACGCAGGAACCATCAGCAACCACTAAATTTTCAAGATGCCCTTTCATCAATCTGAGATTTATCACCCTGTGCCCCTAATGCTGCGCACTCCTGGGTACCTAGGTAAACAGAGTTTATGTCACTTGTTCAGCTGCACAGAATGTGGCACCCATAGATGAGATGATAAAGTGATGTAGAGGATTTAGGATTGTTTGTGGACATCCAGCTACATAATTACTCAATGTCAACAAGCAGCTTCAATAGCCAATACAATATTATTATGCATTCATTGGATCTTATATATGCTTGCATGCAGGGGGTTCCATGTTTTGCAGTAAAAAATGTTACAATAGACTTGGAATAGACATTGTGATTTACACAGTGCTCCTTGCTGGAAGTATCATGCCTGATTAACTGATTTATGCTGCTCATCAAGATATTTTATCTATATGTGAATTTGTTTTTTAAAACCGCAACTCAACAAAAAAAACATTTACTTCATAAGAGTTCTGAGGGTCAACATATAAATGGTTATAAAATATATACACAAAAGCACTGCAATATATATATATATATATATATATATATATATACTACAAACAATAAGGTGGATTCTATCACTCTTCAGCCCACCATATGTGAAACTATATATATATATATATATATATATATATATATATATATATATATATATATATATATATATACACACATTTCATTGCATATACAGTTTTCCTACCACACTTCTCAATAATACATGTTTGTATGGAGGAGGCACCTGAGAAGTCTTTGCTTCAGGTAACCTTAGATGTAAATCGAGCCCAACTGACTGATATATATATATATATATATATATATATATATATATATATATATATATATTAGATACCTCTATAGATACTTACTCCACTGTGATTGTGTCATGTTCGTATTTTTGGGGGTCACATGACAAACGTAGTATGTCCCTTCCTTCATGTGCAAGGTATTGACTGACATTGAGGACAGGTAGGACATATCTTGGAGGGACATTGTTCTCTCCAGTTCCTCTTCAGGGACCTGCTGTCCATTTCTGTACCAGGTCATGGAAATATTACTAGGGTCCTGACCAGAGAACAAGCATCTCATCTGCATGGAGTGTTTTCTTGTACTTTTTGATTTCTCTAAAAACAGATAAAAATATTATTTTAAGGAACATTATTAACCAAGATTACTCAAACCAAGGGCATGCATTTATACACTAGTGGTTATTTTTTGCTCATTTTGCTGTATTGCACATATTCAAGTCTCCCCCATGCTGCTCTTTACTGATGTACATGTGTCGTCTATGCCCACAGTGGCATTGTAGAAAAAAAAAAAATTGTAGTGAAGAAGCTTATACATTGTATGTATTATCAGCCACTGGACTTTTGAAAGAGCACTGAGGGGTTTTAATAAAATATTATGTTCACAATTCATTTGTAGGAACAAGTAAATTGAAAATATTATTATTACATAAATAATACATAAATATATATATTTATATTTCTCTATATTTTAGTATTCCCACTAATTAACTCAAGGGGTTGTCCATTTCTGTCTCCTCACGCTACAAAAAAAAGCATAAGACAGACATAGAGATCCTTATATAGCTGTCTTTAAATACAGAAATAAACCAGTGTTTTGAAGAGGTCTTTCATATAGAGAAATACAACATCTGTACCTTAACAAAGACAAAAAATACAAATAAACTAATAGCACCAAGGAAGGAAGAGAGAGTTATTGTCACATGGAAACTTAGAAGCCAGACTCAATCAGCCATTATATAAATGCCAAATAAACATATACATAAAAGGTACACTTACAGAGAAAAATCAAATTAGGACATATTGTAGGCATCTTGCCATAACCAACTATAATGGAGGAGAAAGGGTCTTGTAAAAGTGTTAACATGGTAACAATATCTCCACTACCTGCAATGACAGGTAAAATGCATAACCTATGACAGAAGAGTGACTATATAAACCTATGGAAGGCATATTAGAGTTCAGCAAGCTTCCAGACTTAAAGGCTGTAAAAGGAAGGGAAATGTAATAATGGAGGTATTAATCCATAAACTAATTAATATGTCTCTGATCCTGGGTTAGGGGCTGGAAGCACACAAGGAACAAGTACAAGGTCTGGGTTCTGGAAGATAATGGGATAGTAGGGGACATGGTCAAAGGTCAATTCCAGTATATATAAACTGCAAAGTCATGTTCAGGCTCTGTTACTTCCTTTACCCTGACATAACGCATCTCGTATCTACAACATGTCATGACAATCTGTATTGAATCACCTTGCATCACGGGAGACCATACAGAGTGTAATGCACTGGGCCTTCACAAGGAACAGGCCTCTCTTCTAGAGTATCAAACGTGTTACTGTATCAGGTATTGAAGACTGTGCCTACATCTGCAGGAATCCAAAATACTTTGTATTTTAATTTCTGACTGAGTACCCACAAGAGCAGGAGGTGGAGGAGTGGATAGGAACCTGTTCTTAATTTATTACTTCAGCAAGAAGACATGTGACATATTTGCTACGTAAAGACTGGGTGGTAGATATAGGAGAAGGCAGTACATGTAATAAAGAGTTATTAATCCATAAACTAATTAATCTTCTCTGTAGACCATTAGTCTGGAGGTGCTAGTCTGTAAAGTGAACCAACATGACTCCAATCCTTCCACGGAAAGTCTTCATGTTATTGTACTGTACATCACATGTTTCTAGTGTTATGTTAATCTCTATTAATCAATACAGAATAAAACTTGTACATAGTAGACTTACAATATATGTTATAGGTTCACCTGCAATGACCTATATGACCACACTGACTAACCTGAGCAATGTAGTTAGGTTACTCACCACTGTATACACTTGACAACTGCAGGTATATTAAGAGGATGATGTTGATTGCCACAACCAAAATGTGTCTGCTATTTTTTCTTCTGTTATCCATATTCGGAAAATGGATTGTACTAAATATGTTGTTGATACAAATGTGCTGTAGCTCTTTCACTGAAAATATAGGCAAAGGAACAAGAAGATAATGGAAAGTACAACAAAAAGGAAGTGTTAGTGTAATGAAATTAATAGCGTTATTTATCTCCATATCGTAATAAGTAT